>JASDQU010686881.1:0-23870 GCA_032191745.1 Picea mariana | reverse complement strand
ATAATAATGAGCATTTGGTGTATAATTTAATTTTATTTATTTTTATTTTTTAATGAGCAATTGGTGTATAATTCAATTTTATTTAATAACTTGTTTACATATTTTTTTTAATTCAATTTTATTTATTTTTATTTTTTAATGAGCATTTGGTGTATAATTCAATTTTATTTAATAATTTGTTCACATATTTTTTTTAATATTTTAAAAATTGAATTTTTGAAAATAAAAATTAATATTAAAATTTTAAATTTCATTTATTCTATGTGTTTAATTAGTTAAAAAATTATCAAGAAAGTAATTTTATTTTGTAAACAGAAAAAATTAAAATTAATACTTATGAAAAAAAAAGTAATTAAAATTAACAACTTTCACATTTAATTATTAAGTTTTATCTCTTAACACATTTCATTATTGAGTTTTATCTCTTAAAACAAAAGTTGTTGACAATAATTTTATATTTTTTTATAAGAAAATTTATTTATTAATGTGACAAATTCTACAATTTTTATTGTTTTTCTTTTACTTTCTCAATTTTTATATTCAACTTATTTACTTTCTTTCTTTATTTTTATTTTAATAGGAACTAGCCATTTTATGACATATTCACTTGTCTCAATTTTTATATTCAACTTATTTACTTTCTTTGTTTTTATTTTAATAGGAACTAGCCATTTTATGACATATTCACTTGTTATTATTATTTTTTTTTTTATAGAAGAGTTTCATTCCTTATTTTTACCTTATTTTGAGGTCTTATGTATTGCTAAAGTAATATAATCATATAGAAATCATAATGGAATGTGGGGGAGTAAGTATATAATGAACATTGAAAAGGTTTTTGTTTTGAAAATGTTTTTACAAAAGTATTTTAAAACAAATTAGTATGGACATTTTTATGGTTCTTGTCTTACAAATAAGGTTATGGGTAATCCAATGTCATATCAAAATGTTTTTAAATTTCACAAGGTTATTTTTATTCAACAAATATTTTTGTATCCTTTGGGGATGAAGAGTATTTGGGAGATAAAATGGATAGATTATTTGGTTAAAATTCAATGCATCTTTCAAAGTTGGTCTTTTAGAAGTAGATTTGTCCTTCTCAATCAATCCTCCAAGCTGTTCCATAAAGCATATTCAAAAAAAATCTTATGAAGAGACCCTCATTTGAAAGCCAAATAGGTCATGCAGGTTATTCGGAGTGAGATTTGTCTCTTAAAGAAAAAGTGGGGTCGAGACTTAACAAAATACACCTCTTTAAACACAAAAACCCTTAGATAATAAATATTATAGCTTATAATACCTATAATCCATGATTTCCCATAGACTTCTTAACCCCTAACCCCTTTAACATCTAACACTAGCATGCATACCCTAACTCTTATAGTCCCTAATTCATATAACTTATAATCCATGCCAACATTAACACTACCAAGCTTATCTCTCAACTCCTTACCCCTACCACTATCCAATAATACTAGACACATATAACCTTTAACCTCTAACTCATGTGTAAACATATCATATGTAAAGAGAAGAGACCTTTTGAATCACTAGTCCATGATGATTTCATAGTTGTAAGACCCTTCTTATGAACTTAAGAGTTATAGACCTATCTACTAATTTTTTTTTTGTTATCTAATAGAGGGCATTCATGGGTTATGAACTTGTATATATATTATGTTGTCTAATTCATCTAGGTTTTGAACTTGTAAACTTATTTTATTGTTTAATTCAGAGATTATGTTATAATTCAAATATTTTTGTTGTAAAAATAAATTCTATTATGTGCAAAATTAAAATAAATTACAATTACTATTTCATGTCTACTAACAACATAATTCACCTAACATATTGCAATAGATTACAAATTTATTTTAGAAATTGATAAATAGAGCTATGGTGTGATGAGGAATACCTCTAATTATAATTGATTTAGTCCAATGGTGTAGCTCCATGTAGATTAGTTTCCCTCCTATGCAAATCATGTTGCCCAACTAGAATTTTTACCTCTCAGACAACTAGGAACAACCTATTTGGCTCCCTAGATCTACAAAACCCCAAGGTTTCCTAGCCCTCAGTGCCTAAATCTCAAGAACAACACCTAGGTCAACAGTATCTAAAAAATCACAGTCACTCTCACAGTTCATTATGTTCATGGTTTTCACTTCCAATGGTTATCCTTCCCTTCAACCAAAATTTTCCCCCAAGTCACACAACGCTATCTCCTTTCCCCAAATTCCCCTTTATCCTCCTCTACCACCACCTTCCTAGAGTCTCAGGAAGGGCCCTAAGAAGGTCAAACTAATGTAAAATAATATTCTCCCCACCTACCCACATTTATCCACCTAATAAATTTCTAATCCATTAATTTAAATTTAAATTGGTAGTCATGAAATCCAATCTCACTAAATTCAAATCAATTATAAAAGAAATTAGATTTTTCATTTATCAAAATATAATAAGCTCAAAATAAAATCCAATAATTCAATGGAGTAACATTATAAGCCTTAAATTTTATTTCTACTACAAATATCACACACCAAACATTAAAATAAATTATAATAACTCATATATATCGTAATAATACTAGGAGTGTAAGGTATGTATGCACAGATGGCACATATGTATCTCGTGAATGTATTAATGATGGAAAACATCACATATAATGCAGATTTCTTATGTGCTCTCACCTAATCATGCAAGATAGTAATCCTTAAACATGAAATCCAACAATCTTACTAATTAAGTCACAAAATCCAATATGAACAGAACATTACACCAAACCATCATAACTAAATTAAACAATAATTTAATACACAAAAGGGACTAAGTTAGGCACTAAGTTTACATTTCTAATTCCCAACAACATTCTCAACTACATCGTAACACCCTTCCTCCCTAACCTACTTCCATATTCCACATTCTATCATTTACTCTACTATACTATGTTGGAGTATCAACTATATTGACCTAAATCTAGATAGCACCCATAAGAAGAAGTGTCAATTATATTGACCAAGCTTCTCCAACAATCAACCAGCAATCACCGTCACATATCTATGGGATTATGGCTCAACACAACCCTCCCATGACTCCAAGTTTTAAAGGATAAGTGGTGGGAAATACCTCCACCCATCCTAATAGAAGTAGGGTCAACACCCTATCATTGACCATAATGTTGCATTGTTGTTGTTGTTAAATATTTTTCATCGAATACCAGTTTTCTAAACCTTGTTATCTGTAAAACCTGCACTTTCCCAAATATCATACCAAGGCATTGAACCAATAATTAAATAAAAATAATAATTCTTCCTAATGCACCATTTCTCTTTCTATATCCACGACATCTATATCATTTCAATATCACGTTTATCTGGATATCACTTATCCCATTCAACCTATAGGTTAGTTTACCAATGCATAACCATATAATTATCTACATGTGATTGTTGTGATACTAATTGATGCATAATGTACAAACTAACTAGTTATTTATCATATGCATGGTACCTATTGATTTGTTACAACTTATCATTCAAATATGTATCCATGTACCAAAATATTTCATTTGCAATTTGCATGCTAGAATTAAATTAGACGACATCCATCATTAATCACATAAAAAATAACTATTCAAAATTTTCACATATAAGGGGTGGTAGGTGCGAGGAGGATTATTTTTTATCCTGGAGGAATAATGGAACTATATTATGCATGGGGTTTAGGAGTGTTATCCAAAAACTATGTAGAAGCCTACTTGTTACTCTAAGGGAAAAGGTTAGCAGCAGAAAAGAACATTCACCATCAAACTATTATGGGAGACTCCACCATAATAATCAAGAATATGATCAACAAAGGCATAGTATATAATAGGATAGACTCAATATTGGCCAAAGAACAACATCAAGATTCAAATTTATGGTAAATAGCATACTTCCATATCCTCTTGAATAATAACAAACAAGACGATGCAATGGCTAACATGAAAACTAAGTTTAAAATCAGAATGTTATGGGTAAATGGGCTTCAATCTGCCCAAGTCATTCCTTAAAATTTAAATTCAATGACAAGTACTTCCCTCATAACTCAACATGTGTTCCTCATGCGCAAGATCAATCGCTRAGGTAGAACATTTAACATGAAGAGACTTAGCATCCCCTTGCACACACTTTAGGTTAAACGGATGAGTGGTTTTAGAGATATGGAGTTATTTCATCCTGAGCTAGGTGGGTTRGAGGACATACTTGTTTCATCCAGGTGGAAGGATGTTGGGATTCCAGGCTTGCTTCTCTTAAAGTTGGCCCCTAATCTATTCTTCTCATTTTTTTTATGCAACTTAATTTCTACAAGGCTTTCTTTGTGATTGAGAATAGTTCAGTATTCTCTAGTTTTGGATGATCTCAGTTGTATCCTAAGTATTTGGTTCTTAATCTATTAGGAATTCATCACTAGTTATGGCATCCTAGTTTTGGACTCTTAGCTCTATTTGATGTCCTTTCGACCTCAATACGGGTTTAGTGTTCTAGCTTCAAATTTGTTCTCTATATTAAATGTCTTGAGACTATCCTCCCTCTGTTCAATTTCCACATTTGGGGTAGAGTTTTTCCTCATGGGATTTAAGTTGGAACATATTATTCATTTTCAGTTTCAAAATCCCGATTGTTTGTTGGAAAAGTGTTGTCCTTTTGGAACCTGGGAATTTCTTCTATACTCTCTTCAACATAAAGTTTGGAATCTTGTTATCCCTTAGTCTTGTTGTCTCTACTATTCTTGAACATTATGGAACCTCATGACTTATTGGATTTAAAGAGAATTTTAAGGTCTCGTGAGGATATGGTGCAGGGAAATAGATCTTTCATATTCTCTCTCATTACCAAATTCAGTGAATTCAAGCAATAATGTATGGTGAAAATTGTAAAAATTATGAATACCCTTTTTTAATTCAAACAACAGTTAGATATTATAGAGACAGAAAGCAATGTTCTCAAAAATAAGGTATAAACCATGAACAAGGATGCTCATTCAATGGCTTCCAACCAAAGGATTTCAGATCATGGGGAAAACAGGGATGTGAATATAGTAATTTAGACGATAGAATCCATGGAAATTTCAGAACAGGAACTGTCATGCATCAACATTATTAGTATATTAGGTGTCTTTTATAGGATTTATAGCAATAGACACATATGGAAAATTTTGTCAAAGGACATTAGTAAGCTTGTTATAATATCTTAGACAAGCATGGATAGTTTGGATGTTATAGACTTTACATATGTATTTACAATGTTATTATCTCTACTGCAGTCGTTTTTTATAATATAATTTACCAGTTGTTGTTAAAAAAACGTTTTAATATATGTAGGTCCACATGT
This sequence comes from Picea mariana, assembly GCA_032191745.1. Classification (NCBI taxonomy): domain Eukaryota; kingdom Viridiplantae; phylum Streptophyta; class Pinopsida; order Pinales; family Pinaceae; genus Picea; species Picea mariana. The sequence continues at coordinate 18,498 of JASDQU010686881.1, read as the reverse complement.
CAATATACTAAAGTCTCATCATTCTGACAAATATCCACATATAGTAAACAAGGAAATAAAAATAGGTCATAATGCAATTTAGTTGCCTAAATCAAAATGGGGCATTACAGACACCCACCCTTCGGGAAACTTCATCCCAAAGTTATGGTCAAAAATGTGTGGGATGATTTCAACACATGGTCTCTATGTCCTCCCAGGTAGTAGATCTTGGGCTATACTTGTCCCATAAAACCTTAACATAGACAACTAAGAAATGTCTAAGATATCATACCCTACTATCTAATATGTGAAATGGTTCAAACAAAATGGTTCCCTCATCCAAAACCTACAATTCTTTCCAGTAAAATTTGTGATATTCGTTAGGAACATATTGTCGTAATACGAATACATGAAAAACATCATGATTTTTATGCAAGTGTCATGGCAGTACACGATTATAGGAAACTGATCTGATTCTTTCCTAAATTTCAAATGAACCTATAAATTGAGTTGACAAATTTGTCCCCTTTGCAAACCAAATGATACTCGTATTAGTCTTGATGCAAATAAAAACCTTATCTCTTACTTTATAACTTCAAACAATCCTATGTGCATCAACATAACTCTTTTGTCAATCCTATGCTTCCTTTAATCTTTGCCTAATATGAATCACATGTTCATCCATATATTGACTCAGTTCTATACCTATAATCCCTTGATACTCTAACATATATCAACTCAATGGTGTCCTACATTGCTTTACATATAGACATTGATAAGGAGGCGTGTCGATTGACTTGTGGTAATTTTTATTATAAGAAAAATCCACCAAAGGTAGGTACTTTTCGCAATGGGTTTGGTTATCCATAACATACATCCTAAGTATGGCATCCATAACATACATCCTAAGTATATCTTCCATAACTTGATTCACTCTTTATGTCTACCCATACATTTCAGGATGATATGCTATGATCAATTTTGAGTGAATCCCCAACACCGAATGCAAACTTGTCCAAAACCTAGACATAAACTGAGAGTCTATATATAATATGATATTCTTGGGTAACTCATGTAAGAAAATAACTTTGATTATAAACACTCGCACCACATTAGTGACATTATATGTGTCTCTGAATGGAATGAAATGTGCACCTTTTTTTTCATTTTATCAACTATAACCATAATGGCAGTGTGCCTTTGCGATGTGAGAGGAAATCCCACAACAAAATCCATAAAAAATACTTAGTATTTGGACATAGAAACATCATGTGGTTGTAAGATTCCTATCGGGTGGTGTTGATCATCCTTTACCTACTCACACTCAATACACTTAGTGACAAATTGGATTACATTGTTTTTCATGCCTACCTAGAAGAAAAGATTCTTCATGTTTGCATGCATCTTATTCACACCAGGATGTGAACAATAAATTTATCTTTAGGCTTCATTGAGAATATTTCCTCAAATATATATTTCCTCGGGAATGTACATCATCCCCTGAAATTTCAAAAATTCATCCACTTCAAGGACATACGATTCGAACTTAGGTTCTAATTACCTCCCATTCTGAAATGTTGAATTAACCTTCAAATACCAACTATCTCCAAGAATTTTTCCTAACGCTTGATCCATCAAATTGACCTTTAAGGGCACCAAGGAGAATATTTGTATCCTTCTTCTCAAGGCATCATACACCACATTCTCTTTTCCCTTGACGTATGAAATTCAAAAATAGTACTCACTCATAAATTCACTCCAATGCCTCTATCTAGCATTCAAATCCCTTTTAGTGAAGAAATACTTCAGGATTTTGTGATCAGTTTTGAGCACAAAAATTCTCCCAATAAGACAATTCCTCCAAATATTTAGAGCTAGCATCACAATTGCCAAATATAAATTATGCATGGCATAAAGCTCCTCATGGTGCTTCGGCTTTTGAGATGCATATGTTATCACTCCACCATATTTCATTAACACAGTTCCCAACCCTTTCTTCGAGGCATCCATGCACACTATGAATCATTTATTCATATTAGGCATGCATAGGATCAGTGCATTGGTTATAAATCTCTTAAGCTCAATGAATGTGATGTCACATTCTTCTCCAGTCATACTTTATCCCCTTGCGCTACAAGGTAGTGATGGGTTTTTCAATCTTTGAGAACCCTTCCAAAAACCTTCAAGAGTTTCCAACTAAACCCATGAAGCCTTAGACCTCATGATAATTTTTTGGCACTGGCCAATCCATTGTGGCCTTCACCTTTTCTAGGTCCACTAAAATTCCTTCCCCTAAAATAATGTGACCAAGATAGTGAATTTGTTTCTAAAAGAAAGAACATTTAGGAAACTTGACATAAATTTTGTTTCTCTTAAGTATGACAACACTAATCATAATTATTGATCATGTTCCCTTTCATTTTAGGAATATACGAGAATATCATCTAGACATACCTGCACAAAGAGGCCTAAGTACTTTTGGAATACATTATTCATGAGGCTCATGAATACAAATGGTGAATTGGTCAAACCAAATGGAACAACTATGAACTTATAGTGCCCAAACCAAGTACAGAAGGTGGTCTTAGGAATGCCACCTTCCTTTCATTAACTAGTGATAACTTGATCACAGATCATTTTTTTAGAAATTTGTTGTTCCTTTCATTTGATCAAAGAGATCACTTATTCTAGGTATTGAGTACCTATTCTTCACAGTGGCTCTGTTAAAATCCCTGTAATATATGCGCAATCAAAAGGAACTATCCTTATTCTTGACAAATATTATTGTTTCACTCCATGGTGAAACACTGGGCCCAATAAGCCCTAAGTCTATTAGTTCATTCAATTGAATCTACAACTCACAATGTTCTAGTTTTATCATCCTATAAGGCATCTTGGAGATTGGATCTGAACTTTGTTTTAGATTCATAGTGAAATCAATTTCTCTCTCAGGGGGTAACCCTACCAACTCTTTGGGAAAAAAATCCTTGAATTCCAATAAAATTGGGTACTAACCTAAAGAGGGTCCCTTTGTTGGCATAATGTTCAGTGCTTCACGTGAGTTTTGTGACATGGACTAATAGCCTCTCAGTAGATCCCTAAATGGGATGGTAGCATATTTCCATCAGGTGTGCCTTTTGGATCTAATGGCCAACACAACTCCCAATAAGTGGTATCAGAGTGGGGTTGCAGGTTCAAAACTCACTCGAATAAAAATGAGGGGGAAATTGTTGGCATAATGTTCAACGCTCCCCATGAGTTTCATGACATGGAATAATAGCCTCTCATCAAATCCTTAACTAGGATGGTAGCATATTTCCATCAAGTGTTCCTTTTGGATCTAATGGCCATCTCAACTCCCAACACCCTTTCCATCACTTATCGCCTCTACTATGTATAACAAACATCCTTTCCTAGGGACACATTCCTCTTGATACCATGGATCTCAATTGAGCTTCTCATATCATAGAAACAATTCATTCTCTTCTTGAAATAGTCTATGAAAGATCAATTATATTATAGCTAATCCATATCAATAATTATAGCATAAATCCCTAAGGTAGTGGCATACACTTTTAAACTAGTTGTACACATCCCTAGGTCTAAAAAACATTTCTTAACACTATATCCTATCACTTTCATTACCCTAGAATCCACCTTGACTCTTTGTAAATTCATATCTCTCATAGGTTTCCAACCCACATTTTTCTAATACATATGGTGAAATGAAACTATCTAATGCATTGGAAACAAACAAGATTTTAATTTTGAGATTGTCTATTTTACCTTACCACTCCACCACAGTGGATTGATGATCAACATGATAGTTATTAATCGCTACATAGATTTCATGGTTACTACCTAACTTCCCCATTATGGCCTTCCCTTTTATGTGCATGGTGTCGTATTGTAACTCTGGGAAATCACACTAAGAATGAGGTCCCCCACACCCCAAATAAGTAATGCATGGTGAAATATTCATGTTGTACTATGGAGATCTCTAAGACGAGTTCCTTCCCCTCTAACCCCTACCCCTATTAATAGTTCCCCGTGAATGTATTAGAATCTCATGAGTCCTTGATGATGCTTGAGATGATACACTTTCTTCTAGTGAAACACTTGCTACAACAACTCTAGGTGCAACTCTATTTCCATAAGTAGGTAGCCTAGAATTTCCTTCCCTAGAGAATGTCCAAGTGGCCTTCCCCACAAATCCCAACTGCTATAGAATGATAGATATCATGCCCCCTTTGATATGAAAATTTTATTTTGCATAATGAACATTTTCAACTACTTCAGAAACTGAAGACAGTTCCCATATTCACACCAGGGCCCTTATATTATGATTTAGTCGTACACAAAGAGGTATGCATCACGTTGATCGATGTCCATGTATGAAACATAGGTAACTAGTTCCATAAACCCTATCTTGTATTCCTCCATTGTTCGGTCTCTTTGAACCAAATCATGAAAGGATCCTACTTTATATTCTTCGTAGAATGTGGGAATGTACTTTATTCAAAACTTCTCTTCAAATAATTCCCATGAGATGGTGTTTGGAGTGAGGTGCAACTGTATTTCTTGGTTTCCCCACCAATTCAAGGTGTTGTCTTGAATATGGAAGATGGTTATTTTGTATTTTGAGGTGAAGGAATAACCTCTTGGTGTGAAGAACCTTCTCATGCCCTCTAACCATGCCTTATCACATTGCCCTATCATTTCCATGAGAGGAGGTCATTGCTCTGAGTTCCTTGACCCTTCTAGATTAGGGGGCTCCACTTTCACACCCATTGATGGGTTTCCTTTGAGTGTCTCATTTATAGTCTCTAGAGAGTGCAATATAAGAGCTATCTCAAGTGATGGAGGTAGTATCATCAACATGGATGGCCCTTGCAGTGGCATTACCCAGCCCCAATTTCCATGTGTCTTAACCGTATTGGTTTTTGGATCCCTTAATTTTGCATCCCAACATAAGGTTCATTAGTAATGATTAAGGCACTTTAAGTTCTATCTACATGCACATATGTGCATGTGTAGGTGTAATCTTCTTTGATATTCATTTGTAACAAGTAATCACTTAAGGCAAACTGGATATAGGTCAAAGAGGTCAAATAAGAATCTAAAACTCAGTAATTTTCTCTAGGTACCTTACTATCTCCTTTTCCTTGTCACCTATACCAACACGCTACTATGTACACTTTCCGACTACCTTCTCTTTTTTTAAGTTATTTGTTTTTGTTATTATTATCATTATTTTCATATTTTTTAAAACAATAAATAATAAAAAAATATATCTTATAAAAAGAACATCATATAACCTCTTATATATTAAAAAAAAATAACATTAAAACCCCTTTATATTAAAAAAAAACATTGTATGTATAACATACTTTTTAACTTGTTTATTTATTTAAAAAATAAATAAATAAATGAAAATAGAAAAAAATATAAACATTTCTATTAATCCCTTTTTTTTAAAGTACTTAAAAAATAAAATAGATAAAACAACAATTAAAAATTATATAATGAATAAAAATCATTACAACACATAGGATGTTGCATGAGGCACATGTGACTCCCTAATCTGAAAATTCCTTAGATGCTTATTAATATTTAAAACATAATAACATCTACTTGATCTTGGAAATAAAAATGATTGTTTGATTGTTTGCAATTTACATGTGAACTAACTAATCTATCCAAATACACTTTAAGGATGAATAACTTGCAAATAACTAAACAACAATATTAAAATCACATACACAAGTTTGATAACGGAGTCCACCCAATTTGGGCTACGTCTCTAGGTCGCTTCTAATAGAGGCATTTTTATTAATGCTCAAATGTTTGTGTTTTACAATGACCTTTTTCTGTGTTGCTCAAAATTAGAAACAGAGTACACCATTGAATTTATTGCGAAATTTTGATAAAAATGAGTATAAATTTCATAAAATTCTGTGTCGAAACCCCGTGGCATGCACTACGGTGAAGACTCTAAGTCTAGTTACCCTTGGGCACGAACTTCCAGACCATACTTTGCAATTATGAGTATGTTTTTCCTTGGTCCACGCACCATTAAATAAGGTGCAGGCCCTAACCTCCTGTCCACAAAATTAGGTAGGCATTAAATGTTAGTTGGTGGGATTTCATAACAAACCTGTGCTTTCTGGTGCAATGGTTAAGTTGTTGGTATGCTATATAGTGGTTCGTGGATTCAAACCCTTCCAACCACACTATAGATATATCATTTTGGTTATACGTTGGTTGGATATATAAATATACCCTGCGGAATATATGATATGGTTGGCATATAGTTTAACAAACCCATGGAATATTTGACCCACAATTATATCGCAATACATATGATATGGTCTGAGGGATTAGCCCTCGCCCCTTCTTTGACTCATTCAAGTATTTCAACAAACTTAAATAGACTTCGTCGCATGTATGGTTAACAACCAACCATCAAGTATAGTGGTGAAGTCGTTGGGTTATTTGTCGAGAGACCCGGGTTTGATCCTCTGGGCTCCAAATTTTTTTTAATAAACCTTACCCATTAATGACCAATGGGTTGTCACGTGATATCCTTTCATTGGGCTATCATTGCCACTTGTAAACCCATAACTAGTGCGATATGTTTGTATGGATTTCCAAGTCACATTGCCAACTTGTCACGCCACTTCACCTTCCTGCCACATGTCACCATATGAGGTCACCACACCAACACTGTATGGCATGTATAGTCATGCCACATGTCACGCTTACATTAGTGACACGTATCACCTTGACCCCTTTGACTTTGATGTTTTCCTAGTTTGACCCAAACTTTGACCATCCATAAATTTTACATATGAACTCTGATTAAGGCGATTTTTGCATCTTTGGAAATCTATCGTCGAGATATATGCATTAATGGTGGTTTTGAGAGAATTTGTGACCATTTAATTTTGAGCATTCATGAATCCTTCTAGACCTCTATGAGTTTTTTGGATCCTCCTAGAGCTTTGTCAGTGTTCTTCGATCCTCTTGGATCATTCCTCCCCATTGGAAGCCTTTTGGACCACAAAAAGTTTTAATTACTCAAAAAATAAGTGATGGTAAAGCTCCCTCACCTTCTCGATATCGATCCACTTTTATTTACTTTGTTTTACCCCTATAAGACCAACTCCAAGACATTCCACATCACCTCATTGTGAAGTCTCGATTCTTCTATCAAGAATAACATCTTCTTGTAGCTCGTCTAAACACACTGCAGCAAAATCATCAACTACTGGAACTTGAATACTTTCATCTTCATCCATAATCATAGGAGGCTCATAAAGCTTCAAATTCTCAACATTTACCACTGAATACATTTCCATGTAGGATGGTAGAACTAAACGAAAGGCATTAGTACCAATCTTATCCAAGATCTTAAACGAACCATGTCGAATTGGCCTTATATTTTTACATTCACCCTTCATTCTATCTTTATTGATGTGTAACCATACTTGATCACTGACTTCAAACTGATGATCAGCCTGATGTTTTTCATGCCTCACCTTATATTTATCTTGTATTTTCTCCAATTTTCATGTGTTGCTTGATGTACCTGCTAGATCTTTTGAATGAACCTTTCAGTTTTATCTGTATCATCATGTCCATCCTCTTTACTCTCTTCTCCAAAATCAAACTCCATAGGTGATTTAGAAAAGTACCCCAAACATACTTAAAAAGGATTTTTATGAGTAGAAGAATGCATGGCATGATTACAAGCATGTTGTACATAAGGTAACTTCTCATCCCATAACTTAGGATTATTGCTATATTATCCTCGAAGTATATGTACCATTGTTTTTTTTACCACCTATGTTTGTCCATCTATCTGTGGATGAAAATTTGTGCTCTTCTTTAGCTTAGTGTCCATGAGTTTCCATAAATGAGACCAAAATTTTCCAAAAAAGTGAGAATCTCAATCTAATATAATATATGTAGGCAACCCAAAATGAAACCAAACATTAGCAAAGAACATATGTGTTGTCTGTTCAGTTGTGACTTGTTTCTTACATGGAATTAGAATACACATCTTATTGAATCTATCCATAACAACATATAGAAAATCATGATATCTCCTGGAGATCGACAAACCCCCTACAAAATACATGGACATACTTTCCCATGGTTGAGAAGGTAATGGAAGTGGCGTATATAATCCTAAATTTTTGTTCCTAGGCTTTCTTGTGGCATACATAACACACCCTTTTACATACTTGGAAACYGACTCATTCATTCAAGGACAATAACAATATCTCTACAATTGTGTTACTATCTTACCAACCCCAAAATGACCATAAATGAGAGATGTATGAGCTTCTCTAATTACATTTACTCTTTCATCCCTGGGTATACAAATATTTCCAAGATGATATAACAAATTATCATGCATATAATAAAATGATTGTTGATTGTCGTGAGTTAATGCATCATACACTTCTTTAAAATCATCATCCATAGCATGTTGTTCAACATAAATTTCACGAGACAAAGGATTATACCTTAGTATTGTGGATGCATTGATCACTAGTCTTGACAACATATCTACAACCTTATTATGAATACCTTTCTTATATTTGATTACCAAATGAAATAGTTGTAATAAACCCATCCACCTGAAATGTCATGATTGTTGTAGCTTGTTTTATGACTGCAAATATTTTAATGGTTGATGATCTATATGAAATATTATCTCCTTTTCCATTAAGTAATGCTTCCATTTCTTCAAACTTTGTACCAATGCATATAATTCCTTATCATATGTTGGATAGTTAATCACGGCCTGATTAAAAATATCATAATGATAACATATAGGTTTACCTCGTTGCATCAAGATTTCTCCCATGTCATATCTTCTTGCATCGGTTTGAATCTCAAATGGTTGTTGTAGATCTGGAAGAGCCAAAATTGGTGCAGTTCTTATCTTTTTCTTCAATGTCTCGAATACTTTATATTGATTGCCTCCCCATTGAAATACATTTTTAACACTTGTTAATGCATGTAGAGGAGTTGAGATGAAAGAGAAATTAGCAATGAATTTCCTCTGGTACTATACTGCTCCTAAGAAGCTCCTGACCTCTATGATAGTAATTGTCTTGGGCCATTTCACAACTATATTTAGCTGACCATTCCCTACAATGTATCTCAAATATACTAGAGAAGTTTTTCCAAACTCACATTTAGACATTTTTACATACATATTCTCCTTTTTCAAGAGTTTAAATACAGTCTTGACATGCATAATATGATCTTCCCATCTTCGACTAAATATCAATATATCATGTAAGTAAATGATGACAAAATCATTTATCTAAGGCATGAATACATCATTCATTACCCTCATAAATGTTGCAGGTGCACTACATAACCAAAATGGCATAACTAACCATTCAAATAATCCTTTCTTTGTCTTGAAAGCAGTTTTCCATATGTCACCTTCTGGAATTATGATATAATGATAACCACTTCTCAAGTCCAACTTAGTGAAATAAACAACATTCTTTAAATGATCAAATAAGTCATCAATTCTGGGAAGAGGATAACGGTTCTTTAACGTAATCTTGTTCAGGGATTGGAATTCAATACACATCCTCCACGTGCCATCTTTCTTTGGAACTAATACAATAGGAGAACTACATGGAGAGGAGCTTGGCGTGATGACTCCTTTATCGAGAAACTCATGAGCCTACTTCTTTATCTCTACATTCTCGATCACTAATGACCTATACATTCCAATGTTAGGTAGAGGAGCATCCTGTTGTAAATAGATTTCATTTTCAACCTCCCTCTTAGGAGGCAACCCTGTAGGTTCCAAAAATAACTCATCATACTTAGATATGATTTTAACCAATTTGTGTTTATGATCTAGATCACAACCTGATAAATCATATGTTATAACTTCTTCTTTTTGCTTCACTATCATGAGAACAAAATATTTACTTGCGCTCATGATTCTCTTCATTTTCCTTGTGCTCACTAAAGAAATATTAGTTTTGATACGATGAGATTTGACAATAAATTCAATCTCATTCTTGAAAATATGATATTTATTCTCTTCACGATAGAATATGGCCTTCTTGTCAAATAGATATGGACTACCTAAGGAAATGTCTCAAATTTCAAGAGGTGCAATGTATAACTCAACGTCGTTAAAGAACTTAGTTGTAATTGCAAATCTGATCTTACATTGTTTCGTCACCTGCAACTTAGCATCTTCACACACCCAACCTAATGGATATGGATTTTTATGAGGTGTCATATTTAAACCTAGTTTCTTAACAATTGCTTCAGATATTAAGTTAACTTGAGATCCACTGTCAAATAAAGTATCTTCCTTTGTATGTTTGACTATAACTCTGACATGAAAAAGACCGCTTCTTTTCTTTTGATCAGTAACACTTTCCAATTTGGCAGATTGAACTGAAGAATTAAATTTGATAGTAGATATACCTTTGCTTCCTATTGTCGTGATCTTAGATTCATCTCTATAATTTGATCCTATATCATGTCAATCTGATGCAATAGTATTCTACTTCCCTTTATCCTAGAACTTCTTCAGTCGCAATTTTGGATGTAGTTTCCAACACTATGATTCCTCATGTCCCTTTTTCTTATAGTGGGAACATGTAGCTCTTCCTTCAAATTTTTTTACTATAGCTGACTTCTTATTCTTCCATTTTCCTTTTAGTTTCTTCTCAAACTTGTATGGATTCTTATCTTTGATCGCATGCTTACCCTTACTAGCCTCCAAATGTATATATTGTAATAACACTTTATCAATGTTAGTAGGGTTAAACATTAAAATAATGTGATGAAAATATGAATGCATGCCACCAATATACTTTAGAAGAGTTTCACGAGTATACAATGGAATCCCTAAGGATAATGCCTTGTTTTTTAATTCTAGTGTATAGTATTGAATACTCTTGCCTTTACCTTGCCTTAGATGTTTTCATTCTATATTTTTTGTTTGATTGTAAGCTAGTGAATAGAGTTGTTTTCTTATAGCCTTAGTAAATTTATCCCAAGAGGAGATTACTTTACCCTTTTCAACAAGATCAACTTGTTTCTTACTCTCCCACCATATCAATGTTGTGCCACTTAGTCGAAGAGTAGCTAATTGTGTTTTTGCAGTGTCATCCATGATCTTTTGAACCCTAGAATATACCTCTATTTTCTTGATCCAATTGTTCAATTTATATGCATTCAATTCTTCATCGTAGGTCGAAAATTCGAACTTGACATCCAATTTGAATAAAGTCATATTATGAGCAGACTTCTTAGAGGGATTATTTTTATGTGAAGAATGTTTACTTCCCTTAGAAGAATATGATGATGAGAATGATGGTGAGGAGGGTTTTGAAGGACCACCTTCTTTACCTCCTCCTTCCTCTTTGAATGGTTCAACTTTCTCTGATGTGCCTTCCTCCTTGGCCTTATCTCGATCCTCATACATTTCTTCCATCATGCCTTTCATTACATTAAAATCCTCGAAGAAATCATCTTCGGAGTTGTAAGGACCCAATTTTCTCGGCGAAGTCATTTCTCTTCGACGAGTAAAACTTCTTGAACCAATCTCTGGACTGTAACTTGCAAGTTTTCCTTCTCCTTTATTGGATTTAGACCTTGTAAGCATTCACTCACAAACACTTTTCAAACCTTTCTCTAATGCCAACTTGAGCCGAAAAATACTTAGATGCTTATTAATCTTTAAAACATAATAACATCTACTTGATCTTTGAAATAAAAATGATTGTTTGACTATTTGAAATTTACATGTGAATTGACTTATCTATCCAAACACACTTTAAGGATGAATAACTTATAAATAATTGAACAAAAATATTAAAATCACATACACAATTTTGATAATGGATTCCACCCAATTTGGGCTACGTCTCTGAGTCTGCTTCCAATAGAGGCCTCTTTATTAATGCTCAAATGCTTGTGTTTTACAATGACCTTTTTTTGCGTTGTTCAAACTAAGAAACAAAGTACACCATTGAATTCCTTGAGAAATTTCCAAAAAAATGAGTATAAAGTTCATAAAATTATGTGTGGGAACCCCATGGAATGCATTATGGTGTGGCCTCTAAGTCTAGTTACCCTTGAGCATGAACTTCGAGACTGCACTATGCAATTTTGGTTATACAAACAAACTTGTGGAATATTCGATGCATGGTTATATTGCAATACATATGATATGGGCCGAGGGCTTATCCCTTGCCCCTTTTTCCACTCATTCAAATATTTCAACAACTTAAATAGATTTCATCACATGTATGGTTAAGAACCAACCGTCGGGTATAGTGGTGAAATCGTTGGGTTGTTTTCCAGGAGACTCGTGTTCAATCCTCTAGGCTCCAACAAAATTTTAACAAACCTTACCCATTAATGACCAATGGGAGGTTTCCACGTGGCATCCTCTCATTGGGCTATCATTGCCAATTGTCAACCCATAACTAGTGCCATATGTTTGTATGAATTGTCAGGTCACCTTGCCAACTTGTCACGCCATGTCACCTACCTACCACGTGTCACCATATGAGGTCACCATGTCAACACTATACAGAATATATGTTCGTGCCATGTGTCACCCTTGCAGTGGTGACACGTGTCACCTTGAACCCCTTTGACTTTGACTTTTTCGTAGTTTGACCCAAACATTGACCATCCATAACTTTTGCATACGAACTTCGTTTGAGGCGATTTTTGCACCGTTGGAAAGCTATTGCTAAGCTCTATGCATTGATGGAATTTTTTAGAGAATGGTTGAATTTTGAGAATTCTTGAATCCTTCTAAACCTATGTGAGAATTTTATATCCTCCTGGACCTCTGTGATCATTCCTGGATACTCCTGGATCACTCCCCCTCTTTATTTCCAACCATTAAAAAAATTAAAACAAAACCCTCCCTTACCCTCTTAAGGTTTAATAGAACAATTCATTATGAGTGGACATTAATCATCATCATCGTCATAATAAAATAAAATAAAATCACGAACATGGAGGTGCATAGGCACGATCCATATCACTATGGCCAGACACCTAAGGGCATGGCCATGGATTTCATGGCTTGCCTCTCCTCTCTCTACACAGACGATCTCTCCTTTCACTGAATAGGATGTGTGACTTCATATTTTATTATGTTGTAAGGGAAAGTTGGTCGTAGCAGCACTGCCCATGGTTGTCCCCTTCATGGGTTACAACTCAGCTTGAGGTTTGGTTTTAGTGGCTAGTGAGGGCCAACACCATTATTTTAGATGGGGGTGAAGAGAAGGTTTCATCTATGACTTGGGTCTCCTTGTGAACTGGTACATTTGGGAGGGGTGCACTATTTCTCATAGAGTGGACAATAGAGTGTGCTATGGCTCATTTAATTTGGCATTTGTGCATAATAGTTTTCTAGTGCATGGAGGTTAACGGGCATGAGCCCTAATTTCTTGGACTATTTCTGAACTTGTCTTAATAATTAGGACTGACATGCTTTATTTATATGACTAGGTTAAAGTTCAAGTGAGTTTATAGAACTATACCATTATTTTTATACACAAGAGAGGCGCACAGCCATGGCACCGATGACCCAACACATTTAAAAAATAATTAATTAAATTTCAAAAAACAATTTAATCAAAATGTCTTCTACTTCATTTTTTAAAGATATTTGTTTATATATATAATTTAGTTTTTGAATATTTATTTTGTTTAATTCTTAATTTATTAATTTTTTTATATTTTTAATATATGTTGTCAATTAGGTTTAGCTCAAGTGGTTGGGAGGAATGTGTTGCCATCCTCCCTACCTAGTCTCAATTCCCACAAGTGATATGTTGATATCTTAACAAGTATACTATTGTAATGGCTTCAATCCTTTTTTTTGACTAGGATTGTGCCCTAAAGATGTTAGGTTTTACCCTAAGTACCATCCTCATATATGTATATACTTCATCTAACACTTATTAATTTTTTTGTTTCTACCATTTGGCCTTTTAGAGGTGAATCATTTCACAAGTGTACATGTGGTTTTCACAGGTGTGCAAGTGACTTCCACAAGTGTATAGGTTCATGAAATATTTTCATGCTACTTATCCTCTCCTTTTTTTGGTAATATCTTAGAATTATTTGACTGGCAAGGATATTATTTAGCTAGCAGAATTATTTCCCATGCAATATGGAACTCAGTTTCAAATTGTGATCCCTTCCCAGTCTTCTAGGTTGTTCCATTTTTAGGTTGTTTCTATTTTTGGGTTCTTGCACATTAAACTCTAATTATATTTCATTCATAGGTAGATATGCTCTAGATTTTAGTTTTTAAATTAGATCTATGATACCATGTGTGAGCCCCTTCTTATGGACTTAAGAGTTATAGACTTGTGTACTAAACTTTTTTTATATAATAGAGAATATTCACGGGTTATGAACTTGTATACCTATTATATTGTCTAATTTGGACAGATTCTGAACTGTTAAACTTATTCTATTTTCTAACTTAGAGATTTGGTTATAATTCAAATATTTCTGATAATGCAAGTTTTCACAGTAAGTCATAATGCTAGAAATTTTCTGGATTGAACTGTGTGTCAAGTTTCAAAACGTCCAACGTTTCGAGTGGACACTCCACCCATCATCAGGGACATAAAAATATATAATGGTTGTATACCTATTTAACCATTAGATATTTGTATGTCTCTGATGATGGGTGGAGTGTCCACTCGAAACGTTGGATGTTTTGAAACCTAACACACAGTTCAATCTAGAAAATTTCTAGCATCAAATATTTTTGTTGTAAAATAAATTAAATTTTGTTTCAAAAATGAAATAAATTACATTTATTATTTCTTGTCTACTAATAGCATAATTCATCTAACATTTTTCACCAGATTACAAAATTATTTTAGCAATCAATAACAATTTAAATAAAATTTAGCAATTGATAACTAGTTTTATGAAGTGATGAGGAATACCTCTTATTATAATTTATTTAGTCCAGTGATGTATCTCCCTATAGATTAGTTGCACTCCTCTACAAATTGGGCTTCCCAAATGGAAGTCTTACCTCCCACCCATCTAGGAACAACCTCTCTAGATTTCTAGCTCTAAGAAACCCCAAGGTTTCCTATCCCTCCATGCCCAAAGCTCAATAACAACACCCATCCCACCAGTAACTCAAAAATCATAGTCACTCTCTTACCTCAACAACCAATGTATGCATCTCATATTTCATAGTGTTCATGGTTTTCACTTCCAATGGTTCTCCTTCCCTTCAACCAAAAATTTTCCCCCAAATCACACATCCCTTTCTCCTTTCCCTAAATTCCCCTTTATCCTCCTCTACCACCACCTTCATAGACTCCCTAAGAAGGTCAAACTAATATAAAATAATTTTCTCCCCACCAACCCACATTTATTCACCTGACATCTATCTAATCCATTAATTCAAATTTTAGTTTGGTAGGTTACGAAATTCAATCTCACTAAATGCAAATCAATTCTGAAAGAAATCAAAATTCCCATTTATCAAAATATAATAAGCCCAAAATAAAATCCAATAATTCAATGGAGTAACATTATAATCCTTAAATTTTAATTCTACTACAAACATCACACGCCAACCATTAAAATAATAATATAATAACTAATATATATCGTAATGATATTGGTGTACACGTGTAAGGTATGCATGCATAAATGACACATATGTAGCTCGTGCATGTAATAATGATAACAATCATCACATCTAATGCATAGTTCATATGTGCTCTTGCCCAATCATGCAAGACAGTAATCCTTAAATATTGCATCCAACAGTCTTATTAACGAAGTCTCAAAATCCAATATGAACTGAACATTCAACCAAATCATCATAATTGAACTAAGAAAGAACTTGATACACAAAAGGGACTAAGTTAGGCTCTAAGTTCTCGTTTATAATTCCCAACAACATTCTCAACTACACTAAAACAACATTCCTCCCTAACCTACTTCCATTTTCCACATCATATCCTTTCCTTTGTTAGACTATGTTGGAGTGTCAACTATTTAACCATACTCCTTATAGAACCCATAAGTGGAAGCATCAATTGTCTTGACCAAGATTCCCCAATAGGAAACTAGTAATTTCCATCACACATCTATGGGAGTCTGTATCAACACATCCCTCCCACAATTAGAGGTTTAAGAGGATAAATAGTGGGAAATACCCCCACCACTCCTAATAGAACTAGGGTCAACACCCTATCATTGCCCATACTGTGGCGTTATTGTTGTTCTTAGAGCTTAGTCATCAAATACTAGTTTGGGAAACTATGCTACCTGTAAAACATGCACTTGCCCAAATATCATAGGAATGAATTCAACCAATAATTAAATAAAGAAATAATGATTCATTAGCATACCATTTTTGTTTCAATGTCCACAACATCAATATCACTTTAGTATCACACTGATCTAGATATCACTTAGCCCATTCAACCTGTAGGTTAGTTTAACAAGACACAATACCATGCATAACCATATAATTGTGTGTGTGAGAGAAAGAAAGAGAGAGAGAGAGAGAGAGATTTCCATGTTACTCATCAATGAACAATGTAAACTAGATAGCTATTTATCATATGCATGGTGCCTATTGATTCATAACAACATATCATTCAAGCTGGTATCCATGTACCAAAATATTTCATTTAATACTTGCATGCTAGAAGTAAATCCCACAACATCCATAATTAATCGCATAGAAAATAAATATTCATAAAGTTTTCATATATGTAGGTATACATGTCCATCTACTAAAGTCTCATCATTCTGACAGAGTTTCGCAAATAATAAGCAAAGAAATACAAATATGGCTTAATTTATTTTAGTTTCCTAAGTCGAAATGGGGGATTATAATAGCCACCACAAAGGTTCGATCCTCATAATAACCTAGTCAGTGCACTACTTGCAAGAGGACCATTGATCCAATTAGTAGTCTTTAAGTCTTGTTGAGTGGTTATGTGGTTTTCGTAGTAGAAGTAGCACCCCACCTCTTGATATGTGATGGATTCTCACCACTATGATATTAAGGAAGCATATTAAAAATGTTTTTTTAACCATTACATTTCCATGTGCATGTTTTCTTGCAAATAACGTTCAACCCAATCCTCAAACCCCAAATTTCCCATGTAAAAAATCTAACACGTTCCTATACCATTGTGCACAAGCATAATCATCCAAAATCAAGGAGAACATAAACCTGTTAATATTATGGTAGCTTCGGGAGGTATGAACCTCTATTATGATCTATGATGAGATTAGAATCCTCTGGAAGGAAGCAAAGAATTGAAGGAAACCCTAGATAGGTTGTCGGCTGAACAAATATATTTATATTGAATTTATTGATGCCCAGAAGGAGAAGTCGTCCCAGTTAGACTGGCCAGGTCGGCCCCAGTTAAACTGGCCAGTCCACTATAAATACTTTCATTATTACACACTCTCAGAATTGCAGAGCCAGTTGTGCACACTGCAGTTGGCAGTTTTGTGCGCAGGTCTCTGGGGAAAGTGGTGCGCTAGCTTCTGGGTGGGATCATCTGTTTAGTTTCTATTCTTTTGCTTGGTGCATTTAGCCTCTCCTGGCTATAGATTGTAGCCAGAATTCTCTTCTCAGTCAAAGTCAAGGTGCTCGGAGGGTGGCTTAAGGCCTCTGGTTGGGTGACGAGGGTATCGTCAATGGTTAAACGAGCACAATCCTCTAGATTCTAACAGGTTATGGGCCCACCACCCTTCAGTCAGCCTAAAACACTAGAAGGAAACATAACCGCTAGGTATTGAGCTCATTGAGGAACTGTCGATAGGGTTACTAGCAGGAGCAGCTTCCAAAGAACTGCAACTAGGGTTACTAGCAGTAGCAGTTGCAGAAACCCTAATTTTCAGATCCGGCACCTTGTGATGGAGCATCTTGCTCAAGGAAAAGATATCCAGATGTGCCCTAACTCAGCGCACCTATTGACTTTCTCAGAAGAGAGAAAAGACGCAGTTGAAGTTTTGGATCAAGGCATGACCAGTTATCAGTCAATCGAAGACATGTGTGAAACAATTAGTCTCTTACATTACTCAGCACTTACCATGACAATTGAAGATGATACTTGGATAATTGACAATGGAGCTTCTAGGCACATGACGGGAGATCAAGCTAGACTCTCAGAACTAAATGAGAGAAAGACATCGTACAAAGTGGAGCTTGGAGACAAAAGCACCTACCCCTTCGAAGGATTTGGACAAGCCTCCATCAAACTGGAAGTAGGCAATCATGTTCACTTAAGCAATGTTCTATATGTACCTGGTTTAGAAAAGAATCTTGTATTAATATCATGTTTAGAAGACAAAGGAAACAGAATAGCCTTCATAGATGAAAAAGTGTTATCATGGCATAAAGATTCCAGCATAGAAGATGCTAGGGTTATTGGAAGACGTGAAGGGAATCTATATAGACTACTAGAACGAAATGAAGAA
>JASDQU010686880.1:43914-55747 GCA_032191745.1 Picea mariana | reverse complement strand
GATTAGGCGTAAGTTTTCTTTACTTGTCTATAAACAGATATTACTCCATCAGGGGAATTAGCTCGGTTTTGGGTTAGGATTAAGCATCTAAGCTTGGATAACATCAAATTCAAGGTAGATTAACCTTATACTCAAATAAAATAATTAATTTAAAATTATTATTACACTAATCTCACCCAAATTAATCTTACTTTAATTTTATACTAACTTAATCTTACTTATATATAAATTATTTATACTAAATTATTTAATTTTCTTTAAATTATTTTTAACACCTTATACTATATATATATATATATATATAATTGAACGTATACCCAAGGGTTTAGAAATGCATGGGTTCCATGTGCTCGTCTGGCTTTCATAAGCTCCCTCGTATCTAACCCCCAATTTCTACACCTATCAACCTTTCAACTCTTTACGCGTTCTTCCTCTATCCCACTTTCTCTTCCACTGGGACTTTCCTCACATCAGTTTTCGTCCACCATAGATCTGACTCTACTCTACTCAGAGGTCTCCATCATCTCCCTTGTCATGGCTCACATCCACACCATTGTTATGAGCACTTTACCAGTTCGTTTGCAGAAACAGAGTATATTGGTATGGCCCCTAATAAGATCCAGGACCTGGAGTCCAGTCTCCTTGAAATGTTGGGATCTAATTCCTTGTTTGTACATTTTGCGGAGCTCGCCCTCAGTTTTGGTAAGAGGTACATATTTACAAATTTATTTTTCTGTGCATATGCATGTAGTTAGCTGCATATACATAGCCTTTCCAATTGCTCATGGCCCTTTGCTCCTAACTGTGAAATTCCTCACTTAAATTTTGGGTTTTGGGGTTTCCTTATGTCCGATGCCGAGAGTCTCCTGCCCTCATGTACTCCCGATATCCGATATGTCGATGCACTACCTTCTAGCTTTAGCCCTCCTTGGCTATGCTTTGGTCCATGTGACCCTATCCTATGTGATCGTAGTCCTATTCCTGTCGAGATTCGGGGTTTTCCTGTAACAAAGAATCGACATACCTTAAATCACAAAACCCCGATCTACGATTTCGCGATGTGTTTACGTCTTGACTAAAACGTCTATTAATTAATCCCCCCCCTTTTTTTTAATGAAGGTTTAAGTGTTAAGTTAATTACGTCGGACTTTCGGGGTTCGCGAGTTCTCCTGACATCATTTTCTCATCACCAAGAATCCCGAAATGCCGATCTCTGATGCACGTGTGAGCTCTCTCCTCCATGTCACCACTTCCTCGTCGCTCCATCAGGTATTTCGAAATCGCGACTTCTAATGCAAGAATTCCTTTGTATGCAAAAAGCCCGAAATGTCCAACCCCGACTCTTTTAGATCCTCGGACATTCGTCCCTCAAATCGGACGGCTTCGACCGTGTTGGGAAATCAAGGATCGCGATTTGATTGTGCAAGAGTTTCACAACTCCGGAAACCCCGATATTCCCAACTCCGACTCTCCGGGATCTCTTGCCACACGTCCTCGCTGATGGACGGTCCTGATTGCCCCTCGCTGTTTCAGGGTTTTCGATACCAATGTGCCTATGTGTTCGAAATTCTCGATTTCTCGATACTCCGGTTGGCTGACAGTTGGTCCCTCTCACTAGCGCTATCCTCTCTCTCTGATGTTTGATCAGCCGGCCCCACTCATCGAGGCTTTGGACTTCGCAATTTCGAAATGCAGAGATTTCGTGTCCACGAAATCCCCGATACACAGATTCCCAATTTTCCGATGGGGACAAACGCCGATGGTTCTCGATGGTTGCCACCTGTCCCACAGATGGACGGCTCTGATGGTATCGGGATTTCCTCTATGGATTTCCTGACCTCTTTATTATAGAGTCTCCGACTCTCCCCGAATGACGGACACCTATCCTCCACTCCGAATCTGGTGGCCCCTCTACACTTACGTCACTGTCGGGATATCACGGATCACGATTCCCAGCGATGAGGTTTCTTTGTCTTCGAAAACCCTGATTTCCCGATCCCCAACTTCCTGGGATCTCCTGACACATGTCCCGTTGTTTGGACGGCTCTGATCCTATCGAGAAATCGTGTATCACGATTCCTTGACGCAACTGTTCTACACCCCTGAAATTATCGACGGGTAAAATCTCGATACCTACCTAGAATGCTGATACGTGTCCCTGCCGAGATCAACGGCTGGGATCCGTTCTCGAGATTTCAAGAACCACAAGGTCTCGATTCTCTGGCTTAATAAAAGCCCGATGACTCTGATATCCCGATGGCTCTTCCGGGACTCCTCCTCTGCACGCTAGGACTTAAAACTTGCATAACTTCTCGAGATCTGACGGCTGACGGGATTTCGCCCAAGATTTGATGGCTCAGATCTGTCCTCACGCATAACAGACAAATATCCTTTGGGATAATTGATTTGTTGCATAAAACATTACGTAGTGTTAAAATTTCTTTCTTGACAAGGTTAAAATTTGTATGGGTCTATAGTTCCTGAGATTCTTCATTATTTTTAAATTTCACTGAGGCTAGTACAACCAACTGGTTTACACTGTTCCCGCGTGATACAAGTCTTCTAAATTTCCTCTGTCCGACTGTGCATTGGCAGTTCCTCATTTAGGTAAGTTCGGAATGAAGTAGTCCTTTTCAAGGTCTTGCAAATGTCCTTTTGCATTTTATTTGGTATAATTCATGTAGTTATTAATTCTTACCAACTTCAAGCCTTAGACATAAGTTTACCTGAACGTTTTCATCAATTTTAGGTGTCTATTCTACCCGAAACTTCATTGACAAGCATTGCTCAAAATAAAATTAAGTTATCATCTCTGTTTTTCATGCTTAATAGCTTTATTCAGGCTGCTTTAAGGATAGTCATTTTGTGGGAAGTGATCCTTCCAACTATCTGATTTGCTGCCACTATTTTAAAGGCATTCCTTTGAATGTTTAGACTAAAACTGTAGTGATCATACATGATCTAGTTACAGGGTATTAGCTAAAGCTGTTTCTTGCAATATATGAGATTATTTGCTCGGATAACTTTGGGATACTACCTGAGTATATTTTCGGATACTGTATCAGTCATATCGGGTCAAACTGAAGGTGTTGTGTTTGTATTTTAAGCGTGGTTGGAGTTAACACTCGGGGTTTTGGCCCTTAGGCCCAGATTTCGAACTAAGACGCTCTGATACCATATGTAACAACTTAATATTTCTAAACATCATTAAGTTTCATAAACATTTTTATTACGTAAACTGAACAATAACTTCCTAGCATAATACTGATTTTCATAACAACAACTTTAGTAACTTAGATTTATCAATAAATATTGATTTCACAGCAGAAAGAAATAAATACATAACTTAACAAAGTACCTGGTTCTGATGCTAATTTTTGTTGCCTCTGTGCCTTGTTGTTGCCTTCTTGCTACCTGCTACATAGATCAACCCTGCCACAAACAGGAAAATAACTGCCCAAAACTACTGTCCTCCCTGCCAACTAGGAAAACTACCTAGCTCCAGGATATCTATGGATATCCTGGCCCCCGTGCCCCAAACCTCCAGCAACTCAGTGCCTCCCCTGATCAAAAGCCACTGTCCCAAAACTCTGTGCTCATAGCCAAAAGTCCTCAGAAAAATATCTCCTCTGTCGAATGATCCTCCCGTCAACCTTCCCCTTTCCCTTATTCCTCCTTCGTCAACTCATGCAGTTACTCTTCCAACCACCCTTTGTTCTTGTCCCTTCTCCCTCCTTAAATGTTTTATATTCTCGGGATTCATAGGCTCCCTCTCTGCATACACAACCATTTTTTAACATTTTTCATTGATCTTTTAAATTTATTTCTCAGGTCATTAAATGTGATCTGTAGTTAGAGTTTTCTTTAATTAATCACAATTATTCTCTTTAATCAATTTTACTTTATAATCTTTAAGTATTTATTTAACTAGGGTCGTTACAATCGAACATAGTAACGTTGCAATCTACCAGAAATAACAACATCGCAATGTGTCGAACATCGTAACATTGCAATCTACCAAAAATAGTAGCGTCGCAATGTGATGGACATAGCCATGTCGTCGCAATGTGACAAACATTTCCTCACCTTCCTATGTGACGCACATATCCTAACGTCACATTGTGACAATCATTTTCAGACGTTGTAATGTGTCTTTCATTTCCGAGTCGTCCTAATGTGCCGAACATTGTCTCACATTGCATTGTGATGCACATATCCCAAGGTTGCACTATGTCAAACATCTCCAAATGTCGCAATGGGACGAACATAGTCATTTCATCGCAATGTGATGAATATAGTCATTTTGTCGCAATGGGATGAACATAAACATATGTCACAATGTGACGAACATACCCTCTTGTTGCTATGTGACAAACAGATCCTCGCATTCGAATGTGACTCACATATCCTGATGTCATATTGTGATATACAT
This sequence comes from Picea mariana, assembly GCA_032191745.1. Lineage (NCBI taxonomy): Eukaryota > Viridiplantae > Streptophyta > Pinopsida > Pinales > Pinaceae > Picea > Picea mariana. The sequence goes on along the minus strand of JASDQU010686880.1, from coordinate 51,315 downwards.
TTCCAAATATTGGAATGTGATGAATATGAACAAATGTCCTGGCATGATGAACAAGCCCTTTCATTGCAATGTGACAAACACATCCTCACGTTTCAATGTGCTGCACATATCCTAACATTGAATTGTGACAAACATTTCTAGACATCTCAATGTGATGAACATAGCCATGTCATCATAATTTGGATAGTGATGTCACAATGTGACAAACATCAACAGAGGTCGCAATTTGTCGCACATCGCCCTATCTTCACAATGTGACGAACATTTCCTCATGTTAGAATGTAATACATATATCAAGTGACGTCGCAATGTGACAAACATTTCCAAACATCACAATGTGTCGAATATAGTAATATTGCAATCTATAAAAAATAACAATGTTGCAATGTGATGAAGATAGCCATGTCATCATAACGTGACGAACATTTCCTCACGTTTCTATGTGACTCACATATCCTGACATCGCACTGTGACAGTCACTTCGAGACGTTGTAATCTTTCTTGCATCGCCCTGTCATCCCAATGTGAGGAACATTGCCTCACATTGCATTGTGACACACATATCCTAAGGTTGCAACGTGCCAAACATTTCCAAACATCGTAATGTGTCGAAGATAGTAACATTGCAATATACTAAACATAGTAACATCACAATGTGACAAACATATCCTTGTCCCCGCAATGTGACGAACATAGTCATTTCATCACAATGTGATGAACATAAACATACCCCTCTTGTTGCTATGTGACAAACATATCCTCGCATTCCTATTTGACTCACATATCCTCATGTCCTATTGTGATAGACATTTCCAAATGTTGCAATGGGACTAACACAACCCATTGTCACAATGTGATGTACACAACCAAATGTGGCAATGTGACAAACATAGACCAACATTTCAATGAGACGAACATTTCCTAACATGACAATGGGACAAAGATAAGCCATTGTTGGACTCTGACAAACCTATTCCAACACCATGATGTGACAAACAAAAACCCTTCATCGTAATTTGATGACCATAAGTTTACGATGTCATGTGACAAACAAAAGCTAATGTCAAAATGTGACAAACAAAACATGATGAACCATAGTGATGAACAAAACATGATTAACATTGCAATGTAGTAGTGCCATAGTAAACTATGGTTAAACATAATCAACATGGCCCACCATAATCACATCCACATACCCATGGTCATGGTCAACCATAACAAAACTTGATCAACCACAGTCAACCATGGTCATATTCAACCACATTCAACTGTGGTGAAGGACAACCATAATCAACCATAGTCAACGTTTCAATCCCAAAGTCAACCAAGATCTACCAAAGTTAACAATGGTCATGGTCAACCATAGTCAACCATGGTCATTGTCAATTAATGTATTAATACTTTAATAATATATTAATAATTTAACATGTTACATTATAAATTAAGGTATCAATAGTCTAATTTTTACATTATATTAATGAAATAATGTATTATTATTGTATTAATATTTTAACAATGTATTATTAACATCATTAAGGTAAATGTATTACTACTATATTAATGTATTAAGGTAAATTTATCACTATATTAATACTTTATTGATGTTTTAATCCATTAATACTTTAGTAATGTATTTATTAATGTATGAAATACATTTTGTGTAGTATTACTCTAATAATGTATTATTTAATTATTGTATTAATACTTTAGCACTCTATTAATTAATATTGTAAAAATGTTTTAATTAATTAATATATTACATGACTAATGTATCACTTGATTAATAAGATACATTATACATTAATCATCATTAATACTCTAATTTATACCTTACATTAAATGTCTTAATGTATTAAATTATTAGATTATAGTATCCATTAATGTAATAATGTCATTAATGCTCACGAGCATAAGAAACCATGGTCTTAGTTAACCACAGTGAACTATAATAAACCATAACCATTTTTAATAAATGTATTAATACTTTAATATACATTAATGTATTATTTTAATGAAATATTCTATATAATGTATTAATACATTATTAATGTATTAATAAATTAAAACATTAATATTAATATTACTTTAATGTATTAATGTATTACTTTACTAATTTATTAATATTTTATTTATTATTTTAATAGAATACTCTATATAATGTATTAATGCATTAATATGTTATTAATACTTTAATTTAATAATACTTTAATTATATTTTAATACTTTAATTATTAATACTTTAATTTATTATTTTAATGAAATATTTCATATAATATATTAATACATTATTAATATATTAAAACGTTAATATTAATACTATTATTTTTATTATACTTTATTAATACTTTAATTTAATAATTTATTATTTTAATGAAATATTCATATAATATAATATATTGATACATTATTATTGTATTAATATATTAAAACAGTAATATTAATACTATTACTTTAATAATGTATTAATTTAATACTATATGAATATTTAATAATGTATTATTAATATTATTTAAGTTAATGTATTACTATTTTATTAATATACTGATTTTTTAATATATAAATTAATTATTATCTTACATTATTACATTATCAATTAATTGATACTTGTACATTAATACAATATATTAATGTTAATTAATATTTTTGTATATATTATATTATTAATACTTTGTTATATATTACTACTTTATTAATGTATTATTTTAATGATATATTAATAATTTAATAATGTATTTAGGATTTCCATATATTATTATTTTAATGATATATTAATAATTTAATAATGTATTTAGGATTTCCATATATTCATGTAGATATATTTTATTTATACAATATATTAATATTTTAATTTAATGTATTAATACTTTAATATGTTACACTAATGTATTAGTATTTTAATTTATACATTACATTATATATTAATGTCAAATACTATTTTAATTTGTACATTTTTATTATATATTACATTAATGTATTAATAGATCATTAATTTATATACATTAATATAATATATTTATGTATTATATTAATATATTATTATTATTATATATTATTGCATAAATGTAATATTGAATTAATACATTGATTATGTTTTAATATATTAATTGTTGTCTTCAAGACATGTTTGTCATCAACTAACAAGGACCACTTTATAAAAGTGGTTGATATACATCAATCGACGTCATTAATTTGAAAAGGTAAAAAAAAACATCGATAGATGTATATCAACCACTTTTATAAAAAAAACATAGATCTATTTTAAGAAGAACAGAGATCGTTTTTCCTATTTTAACATAGATGGATTTTCGGCAATGATTGCTTCATGTGAGTCTCTATCATTGATCATGTTTTTAATAGAGGATATCATTGATCATGTTTTTAATAGAGGATATTATTTAAAAAGTGATCAATTGGGCCTTAGTTGTTGACTTTAAAGAACGGTGATGTCACCCAATCTCATCAATAGCTTGAATAAACGTATCAACTTGTTACCCTTTCGCATCACAATGCACGTGGACCTCAGCTGGTGATTATGTACTCTTGACACCGCATTTGCTCTTGCCCTCTGAATTCAAATGAACATAAATCACCCATGTTTTCCGGCAAACCTTTCAAAAGTAGATCTCTTTTACCCTAATGCTCTGCAATTTATTTTGTTGAAAGATAATGTATTGGATTATCATTATTTTCTTTTGAACATTTATTAAACTCTAATTTAAAAAACTGCCAGTGTATACACAGAGATTCCCACTAACACAACTACATTATATATTATCTAATTCCAATGTGGCGCTAATACGGCACATCGAGATTATTTATAAACGTGGTAATTCGATTATCGCTTTGTTAAGTACATCCAGGTCTGGTTTTATTGGATATAGTTTCCATCATTATCAATGGACATCTTATTTAGTATTTACTTCTGTACAACAATTTCTGCTTTTGCTTGAATTTTTCATATATGTAGTGCTAGATATGACTCGAAAAGCACTGTGAGAATATGTCATGGCCGAGGATATTGTAAGCTTTGCCTGTTGGATGGAAAGAATCCCAAAATAGGTATTTTGATGGATCGGGGCAGATTGTCGTCGTGGGGTTGCAAAGAATAGCTGTCTCCACCCAGCCCGTCCCGCAACAACCTCTCCTCACTTCCTCAAAGCCTTCCACAGATTAAAACAGTTAGAATTCTCTGCACATAAATGCATTAAAGCTTAATCAAGGTTGAAGGAATCAGATAGAGAGAGAGAATTACCATATTTACTAGGATTCTTCATCATGTCAAGCAGCTTACCATATATGTCAATATATGCAATTTTAAGACGAGGAAGCATCGGCTTCAGAGTCTCTACTAAGGATGCAAGCTTCTGATTAAATGAGATTGCAATATCATTAAACTCATCAACGCATGCGCTTGCGTTACCGGTCAAGTTGTGGTTAGCGATTTGTGAAGGCAAACAACCGAAAGGAGGAAGACCGACGACGCGAAGTAAGGAGGCACCTTCCTTATAGATATTCTGTCATTGTCATTGGGAATCATAATAGACAAAGTGTAAATTTAGTAATTCAAAAAAGTAGAAGACTTTTATCTAAAATGTTAGATGTCAATATCCCAATATTTAAAATAATATTACTACTTTATTTATAAGAATATTATAATATAGTTACTAATATATTTATAATAATAATATTACTTATAATATGTATTTATAATAATATTATTACTTATAATATGGTAAGTGCTGGACCATGTATATTTTGGAAGTAATATGGTAAGTGCTGGACCATGTAAATTCGGAAGTAATATTTGCATGATATTAAAATTATTTATAAGTATTCAAGTTGAAGTTGAGGTTTATGTTTTAAGGATTCATTTGAATCAACAAGTTATTTTTTTTTTAGGTTTTGAGAGAATTTTGTTCATAAATTGATTTATTTAATAGGAAATTCAGCCTATGAACTATTAAAAAAAAGTAGAGTTAATTCATCATATAATCTTTTAATCAACTATATTGTTTATGAAATTAAACCATATCTTATTTTTAATTAGTAACACTTGTTTTATCACACCTCATATCATTTCTAAAAAGAAAGAAGAGGATTCAAAAGGCCATATGCCCACCCCCTGCACATGAGAATTAAACCTCTCCATGCCCACTAAATTCTTCACAATGGCTTCTCGTGGGTGAAGTGGAACTCTAACCCAACCCATAAGTGGAGCTTCCATTGGCATGTGGAGCACCCTCACACATTATGGAATTCAATGGATCAGAGTTTTTTTTTTCTTTTTTCTCATTTTTAGAGTTTAGTATTCAGAAATTTTAGTTGGGTCCTAGGTTTTATGGAGGGCTTGCTTGATTAGCTTCTATTTAATGGAATTTATTTGGGTTATTTAAGTGCTTATAATTTGTACCTTGGATGACTAATTTTTTAATATATGGGATATGTTCTTTGATTTTTAATTGGGGCTACATGTGTTCTTAATATCAATCTGAACGTTAGAAAGCTATTGGGGTATAGCATTTTGTTTATATTGTTGGGAGGATCGTGTAGAAAGAAATTCCTCTATGTACTAATGATAGCTCTGTTTAATTTTGATACAATTTAGCTCATGCACCTTCTACCTCACTTTTAGAAATAATGGACAAAGGGATCTTCCTATCCAATGTAATAGGTCTTCCTTGTTCTCTATGACTTATAAGGATCACTAGAATGAACACAACTCTACACTTAGAATTCAACAATCATGAATCCCTTTGTTAATCAATGAGAAAAGACTAATGTACTCAAAGTAGAGTGCTAAGAAACATGGTTACCAACCTTGGTGAAAATTCCTAGTCCACAATCTCATATTAGATGATATCAATAACTCTATACAAGAAGACCTCAATGAAGAAGAAATAGTCCATCAACTAAAAGATAACATGGAAATTGAACAACTAAATTCTACCCCTATTGGTAAGGAGAAAACCTAGGATCATAATGCATGTCACTAATTTTAATATTTTTCAAAGTAATTATAATTATATATATATATATTTTAAGTTTACTAGTAAAATTAAGTAGGATGCAATATGTATAAACATTCACTAACTTGAGACACAAATTTTCTATGAAAAATTTATAACAATATTTCTTTTATATGCTTTGTTGTTTATTTATTTTTACGCTTTATTGTTTAGCTTTGCTACAACACTTTTACTATATATATTTAAATTTTAAATTAAAATTAAAAAAACAATCTCAATTCCATAATATTTATAATTATATTAACTTTTTTAAAATTAAAATCAAAATAAATTAATATATATTATAAATATAAAAATTAAAAGAGAAAAACTGACAATTATATTTTTTGCTATTTAAATTAAAACAACGTAAAAGCTAATCAACTGTTTTTTACAATTTTCTTTGAAAAGTCAACAAATTCTTTATCATATATCTCTGTAAACACGAATGACTATAATCATTATATGCAATATGCTCACCTGTATAAATTTCGAGAGAGTCTGGAGAATATGATCCCGGAACTCGTCAACAGTATAACGTGCTCTTGTACTAGGATTCATATAATAATTATTGGCAAAGTCATTGGTTCCCATGCTTAATATAAACAAGGCTCCTGATATTACCTCACTTGAATTCTCCGCCCCCAACATTTTCACAAGCTGCTCTCGATAAAGCTTGAAATTATCCAGCTGCTGCTCCAAAGTTAGAACATTCTGCAAGAATTCCAGGACAGATTTTCTAGTAATGAAATGTCTATACAATTCTATATATCTAAATCCTTATTACGTTATAGCATGACATGTACTAACAAGGGAGAGAGGGGTAATATCATCGTATCCAGAACCGGCAGAAGCAAAGCTGGCGCCTGCCAGAATCCGCGATCCTCGGAACTCAGGATCCAAATATGCGGGCACTATATCAGGGAGGCCTGCTAATCCTGCTGCATACAGTTGGAAAAAATAAACAGAAACATTATTACCAATGGATAATAAGAATACTAGAATTGGAAAAATTATACATGAACTTTACTTCCAAAGGATAATAACAGTACTTATAAAAGACCCCGGATCAATAAGAAGGCCCCGGATCAATAAGAAGCAGTTATAAAAGACCCCTAATATCAGTTACTATATCGATCTGTGCAAACTCAGGCATGCTATATATTCATTCTACATAAATATGGAAAGTGAAAAGAAGGGCGCAGTAGCAAGTACAAATAATATCTGTTACTAATTTTCCATTCGTAAATCGACCAGTGGGTTTTCTGCGGATGAAATCTCTCCCATATGGAGGAAAGTTGGCCTTCGCAATTGTTGCAAGTCCATTGTTATTACCAGGATCTACAGTAGAATCTCCAAATATGTACACGGCTGTCACCAAAGGCTTTGTGGCCTT
>JASDQU010686880.1:3780-39582 GCA_032191745.1 Picea mariana | reverse complement strand
ATTTTAAAAATGTTGGTATCAATTCTCAAACTAAATTCTGAGTATTTGTAGGAGTCCGCTACCTCCAAAGATGAAGTAAGATGGAGAGAATTTGCACTTTCCTTCAAACAGTCCCAATTTTCAAGTTTTCGGCCAAAATATTCTTTCGGCCGAAACCTAGTTTTTAACAGAATCCATTAAAAATAAACGTTTCGGCCGAAAAGTCTTTCGGCCAAAATATGCTTACCACAGGAAATTAATTCATCCAAAAAACATTGTACAAGAATTTCGAGAGAACCATTAAATTTGACGTGAAAATTTTCGTCCGAAAAAAATTTCAGCCGAAAGCAACATTTGTTCGACTGAAAAATTGCCACTAGAAATTTTGGAGACCCGATTGTCACGAAAGTGTTACCCAGATTCATGATTTTACCCAGTACTTATGTATATAAATTTATAATATTTTACAAAATTACATGATTTGAAAAATGTCGTGAAATGTGGTGACATGTACATTAAAGCATATATCAATCCATATTTGGAGTTCCATGTTTGTGCACATTTGTTTCATGTAAAACATGTGATTTGCATGTGGTTGTTCAAAGAAACTTTATTAACATTGTGACTTAAGACTTACAAACAACTAGGTTAAAATTGTGCACATAGTATTTAGCATGAGATGGATTTACCATAGTGATGGTAAAAATGAAAATTGTGATGGGATAATTCTTATCAAATTTGAGTTTAACATTGTGTTGATAAAGTTGGTTCTCTTTTTCATTGCAATATGAATGTTTTCCCATTAAATTTTTTAGGAATGTGCATGTGTTTCTATTTAAATAACCTCAACCCCCTTGTCGAAGCTTCACGCATGCTAGTTCATTGTGGATTATAAGAGTCAACTTGTAGAAAAAAATGACACCCTTTCTATTCATTTCTTACTAACCATGACAATTTCTCCTCCACCAATGGGAGCACACTTCATCATCCAGGTGAAAATCAATGAGGAAAAGGAGGGATAGAACATTAGCTTCATTAACACATAACATTTTGTTCAAAGAATCTCTCATTTATAGGTATATTTGATTTTTGATGTCACTTTTGTAATTTTTAAAGTTTAGAAATTTTCATATCTTTTAAGAAAAAAATATTATTTTTTAATTGAAATTGTTATTCCATCACCATGGAGACAAACCTTGATGAAACCACAAACCCTAACTCCACATAAGACCCATACAATGAAATTAATCAATGCCTAAATAGACTTAAAAAATTAATTGGGGAGCTTTGGAACATAACAGGTCCATCTCATATTTCATTGGCCACTTCACTTATCACCATCATTACTTCCATTTTCCATGATCATGGAAAATTATAAGATATTTTGAATATAGGGACAGGACGATAGAGTACTACTTAAATGACATTAGTAAGAAAGAGGTAAAAAAATAAAATATAAGAAAAGAGAATATTGTTTAATTGTTGATTGACCCTAGAACCAACCAACAACCTAATCTGAGAAAGATGTGTCTCTACATAGATTGGTGCACATTCTTGGTGTGAAGAGATGATTGGATGGATTGATGGTTTATGGTATTTGATAAACCTCCTTGCAATGACAAGGAGGTTCCCTTTTATTTTATTTAAAAATTATGGTGTAAGTTTGTTTTTTTTTTAGTAAAAAAGGATAGAACCTGTTATATTATCAGTATCAAATTACAGTGATTGTTTATGATGCCAGATGTCCCACCTAAACAGGAAACCGAGACAACTGGGCATCCTATTCCATTTGTTTCCTAGCAAACAAAACTATCAGAATATCGTCCTGCCCGAAGGAAACCAGGACGTTTAGCTATTAAGTTTAAACTGTATGCCAAAAAACTAGTTGCTAAATAGCTAAGATCTAACTGGGCAAAAGCCTGGTTCGGAAACAGAAAAAATTTCTAACCAAGAACATCATTGAACCTCTTATCCGGTCAGCTCGTCCTCGTCCCCGTGCTTTCGCCATCCTGTTGGAAACGTTTAAGCTTGCGTGCACGTAGGGCATTGTCGTTTAGGGAGAGTCCTAGAATGAGCAGCGAACAACATGTCAAGTCAATGGTCGATTTGGGCGATGCGAAAGATTTGGTCGTCCAACAGGCTTCGCATATCAAAGATTAGAGCTAGGTACCCTGAATTGGTGAAGGGGTGTTGGTCCTGCTAGTTGCCATCAACGGAGGCTAAGGGAATGGGCCCTATTGCTCCCTCACTTGCATGTGTTGTGTAGTCGTGATGTGTTGGTCGGTTGGATAGCTGGGTCACCTCCTCCATAGGTGCATCGGGGGGTGAGTCTCTTCTTCCTTTTGTGCAGGACGGGGTATCTTCTTCAACATAGCAGGTGGTAAAATTCTCCACTGGGCAATTTTCACTGGAACCAAGCAGTTTTCCCGAAGGCGGAATCTTGTCATCAGTGCCAAAATCAGCGGGTGGATTCCAATTGTCTGGGACTTTGAATAGAGGGAGATTGGGATAGCTTTTCATGGAATCTTCCAGGGTGATCTCTTCCACGTATGCCATTGGAGGCGTTCTTGGTTTCCTACACCTTCGCAAGGACGCCATGGCTAACGCCTGCTCAAATTTCTTCTGTCTTTGGCGGCGAGATTCGACTGTGTACCAAGATGCACCCGTGCACGACTTACCTCGTGCTCTGGGCATAGTGGAGACCCTAGAGATGACCAAGGTTCCTTGCGAGTGGAAGGCTCTGATCCAGAGCTCCAGTGGGTCTGCAAACTACTGCTCTGCTAAAATTAACTCTGCACTCGACGCTGCAATGGGCGAATGTCGCTCAATGCTATCAAGGCAGGTGATAAGGAGGAGGACAACAGTGACTGCCATGGCCATTAAGGATTTCTTCCAAGTGTGTTGGTGCACTGTACCGATCACTTGCGCAAAGGGGCTCATCGCCTGGATTTTGCTGCATGGATTCATTCTTGGTTAATTGTTGAGGGGATGGTCACCGGTGGATGTATTAATGGTGCATCTCGACATTGTCCCACATGGCTCTGCTCTGCAACGTGGCACCCCATACAGGGTTTGTAGATCTCTGGTGGCTAAGGTTTTGCACTGAGTTGAGATGTCTGAGTCTTCTGAGATGTGGGCCTCCCAACAAAAGTGTTCGGTTTCCATTTCAACTCCTTCATTTGCTAGGCAATCCACTGTCTTGTTTTCATCTCGCTTCACGTGGGAGGGTATGATGTTGAAATTGGGTTGGAGGAGGCGGGTAAAGTCCTATAGCAATCCAGAGAGTCGCCAATTAGTGAGATTTTTGAAGGATTGCCTCCATGGAAAATCTTGGTGATTAGCTTGATGACAATTTGAAAGTCCCCCTCCAAGATAATCTTTTGATGGTATTTTTCAATAGTTGTTTGGAGACCCCTCAATAATCCTGTTAGCTCTGCCACATTGTTGGTTGTTTCCCCTAGGAAACCCGCAACGAGACATAGGATCTTGCCATTGGAATTTCTGAGTACTGCTCCATATCCTACTGGTCTCGGGTTGCCTTTGGAAGCCCCATCAAAGTTTATCTTTATGAAATTTGCTGGAGGGGGGGACCAGGTGGTTGGACTAGTCTGTTGGTGCTTGTGCATCCTTGGTGCTAGTTGATTGATTAGAATGGGTTGCCAGCTTTGAAGAATGCACCGTTCCTCTGGGTTACAGTTAAGGTTCTCTTCTTTCTATGATTTACTTCTGATAGTTTCCTTAATTAGTGAGCTTATTTTCTCCCAAGTGGTATCTCACATAGAAGCTTGGGAGTGGAAGATTCTTTTGTTCCATTCCTTCCAGATTTGTTAGAGAATGAACCCTGGTAGAAGCTGCCAGATGTGATTCAGAAGAGGATTATTGTAAGTGATAGAGTCCCAGTTCTCAATTGTGTCATTGATGTTGCCCCGATGTTGGTTGGATTTGCGCATTATTTGCACTCCTTGGTCCCAAATTTGTTGGCTGAAGTGGCAGCCATTGAAGAGATGTTCTTTGGTTTCCTCTTGCTGGTGGCAGAGAACGCAAAACAATGGTCCAATGAAGCCTCTTTTCCTGAGGTTGTCCCAGGTTAGGGCTCAGTTGTGTACCACAAGACATAGGAAGGTGGAAACCTTGGGCCAGAGAGCGGGGTTCCATACTTTGTTCCATATGGGCTCCTTGTTTTTATCCTGGTGATTGCCCTGTAGGAAGTAAGCTTCCTTTATTGAGAAAGTGCCAGCTGTGGAATACCCCCATCTGAGGATGTTCGGCCCTTCTCTATTGGGTATTTTCCGGCGGTTAGCATGATATTTCTAGTTCTGCAGATTGAGATTCTCTAGGACTCTGAGATCCTGATTAGAGATTTTCCATTGGCGCCATTGATGTCATTGTTCCTGAGGTTTCTAGAGATCCTTTACCCTTAGGGAGGTATCCTGGTTGAGAGCTCGTTTGAGATTGGTTAGCTCCTCCATTTCATCCAGGGGTTTGAATTGTTGCCACGAGTCTTGCCAGAACATGGCGCTTTCTACATTTCAGACTTCCTAGAAGGCATGATTTTGAACCAGCGTGTGATTTTGCCAGGCTGTGTTCTAGATATTGGAACCCTAAATTCGGTTATTGTGCCTAATTAGATGATTATCTGGTGTGAGGGGGGTGTACTTTTGCTTCCACATTTGCGCCCAGGCGACTGTTGGGGTTTTTAGCCATTGCCACTAGATTTTGGCTCCCATTACTTGATTGAGTTTCCCTGGATCCTGGAGTCCCAATCCTCCTAGGCTTTTTGGTGTATAGAGTCTGTCCCAATTTACTAGAGCCCATTTCTTGTTAGGTTGGTTACCATGCTAGAGGAAGTTTCACTGGAGGTTGCTGATGGCTCTGATAACCTATTTAGGAGCAGCAAGGGTAGTGAATAGGTAAGTAGGTAGGGCTTGTAAGACGGACTTGAGGAGGACTAGCCTAGAAGCGATGTTGAGGGGTTTGAAGGTCCAATTGCTTAGCCTATTAGAGATGGAAAGGAGAAGGCTATCACATGAAATGGATCTGGCAGCCGCACCTGTGAGGGGAACACGTAAATAGTTGGACGGAAGGGAGCTCTTGGGTATTCCTAGAAGTCTGGAAATGTGGATCTGAACAGAAGTCGGTGTGTTAAAAAAGTAGAGTTTGGATTTGTCTAAGTTGAGAGACATGCCTGAGGCTTCAGTGAAGTCAGAGAGGATAGAGTTGAGTTGGTTGGCCTCCCGAACCATTAGGGAGTTCAGAAGGAGGGTGTGATCAACAAATTGACTATGAGAGGGCATTGGTTGAATGTTGTGCAGGGGCAGGTCTTTGAGAGAGCCATCTATGACTGTTGCCTTGATGTAATGTCCCAGGCCTTCCGCCATAACTACAAACAAGAAGGGCGAGAGGGGGTCCCCTTGCCTGATACCCCTGGAAGGTGAAAAAGGCCTGGACGAAACCCCATTCACTAGGATGGAGAAGAAGGCTAAGGAGGTGAGATTTAGGATCCAGTTCACCCAACAATGATCGAATCCAAAAGATTCTAAGACAGCCCGAAGGTACTGCCAGCTGGCCCTATTGAAATCTTTTGAAAGGTCAAGTTTGATTAGCATACCTGGGGTCCTTGAAGTCTTGAGGGAGTGGATGACCTCGTGAGCCAGGATGACGTTGTCCATGATTTGTCTTCCTTCTACGTACCCTTCTTGTTCCTTGGATATGACATGTGTCAATATAGGTTTGAGTCGATTGGCCACCACCTTCGTTATGATTTTGTAGATAACATTGCAGAGGGAGATGGGTTTGAAATTTTTAGGGTTTGTGACCCGTTCTTCTTTCAGAATGAGGGTGAGAAAGGTGGCATTGAGAGCTGGTAGGACTAGGCCTGATGCTCTTGATTCCGCTACTACCTCCCATACTTATTTCTTGACCAGGTCCCAATAGTGGTGGAAAAAATCAGTGGTGAACCCATCCAGGCCGGGGGCTTTTCCTGGAGGCATATCTTTTACTGCTTGATCCACTTCCTCTTGGGTGATGGGCCGTGTTAGAGTGGCGTTTTTCTCTAAGGTTACCAGCGAGGATATGTGTCTGGTGACTCTTTGGATGGTTGTCATTCTATCCTCCTTGGTTTCCGTTAGAAGGTCCTAGTAGTAGTTGATCAGCTCAACCTCAATTTGAGAGTGTTCTCTGACTGGGTTGCCCTAGTTGTCCTCTAAGTGGGTGATTTTGTTGACATGGCGACGGTGCACCATAGCTTTGTGGAAGAATTTTTTGTTCTTTTCCCCTTCCTTGAGCCATTGTACTTTGGATTTTTGTTTCCATAGAACTTCCTCTTGCTTCCTTCTCTCTTCTAATTTCTCTTGGAGTTTCGCCTCCTCTCTCATTAGTTCAGTAGTCTGGGATCCTGAAATGAAAGTTTTTTGTATCTCTATCAGCTTGCTCTCTATTTCCTTTATGCTTTGGAGTGTGTTTCCAAAGTTGTTCTTATTCTAATGTTTCAGCAGCTGCTTAAAGTTTTTGAGGTGCTGCTGGAATTTATACATGCTGGTGCCGTGATCTATTTCCGCCTGTGCCCACCAAGATTTTGCTAGCTGATGGAAATCCTGGTATGAGAGCCAGAATTTTTCAAAGTGGAAGGGCTTGTACTTGGGTGTTTCTCCTATGTCTAAATCAAGAGCAAGAGGACAGTGGTTTGAGCCGGATTTTGGAAGAACATGGCTTTCCAGATAAGAGCCTACCTCCATTAGTTCCTCAGTTACCAGGAAGCGGTCCAGGCAACAAGCAATGTGTTGGTTTCCCGATCTTTGATTGGACCAGGTGAAGGTGCCATTGCTATTTTCTATATCTGCTAACTTTAGATGATCAATGAGAGTTTTGAACTTACCACTGTCTTGCTTGAGTTTCTTGGTGCCTTCTATCTTTTCCTCCAGCGACAGGATCATATTGAAGTCACCTCCTAAGATCCAGTTTTGTGTTGTCACCAGAGTCTTGATTAGTTCGATCCGCTCCATGAGTTTGTCTTTTTCCTGTTGGCTATGGGGGTTGTAGACATTAGTGATGGCTCCTTCCTGATTCGAGCCTATGACCTCGAAGTGAGCCATTATTGTACCTATAGTTGAAAAGGGTTTGCTGATAGTGATGTTGGATGGATTCTAGAGGATAGCAAGACCTCCTGAGGCTCCTGTGGAGTCTGTTGATATGTATTTGCATCCTCTCCAAATACAATGGAAGATGGTTTCAGCTTCTATTCCAGTGCATTTGGTTTCCTGTAACATTAGAATGTCTGGGTTTTTTGCCTTGATACAATCTCGGAGGATCCTTTGTTTGGATCTACCTTTGAGTCCTTTAATGTTCAAGGTGATGATCTTCATCATTAAGAGGGTGGTTTTGGGTGGAGGTATCCCTCCGAAAGCTTGTGGATTTGTCCTGAGTTTATCATGAGGTTGCCCGCCTCCTTGATAAGTTGTTGCGTTGTCTTTCGCCCTCTTCTTTTGTTCTCACGGAGGATTCTTTTCGAGCCCGAACTCGTGTCCATGGCTATGCCCAGGCGTGCTGTGGATCCTGCTGAGGAGTTGAGAAATACTTTATGTACCTTGCGTATTTCTTCTTCAGGAAGGGTCTGCAGATCCTTTTGATTCAGGGCCTCCTCGAGCTTTTCTAGATCTATGCCTGTTGGATCTCTGTCGTCCAGCTGCTTCCGTCTCCATCTCTTTTGTGAGGCCTTGTTCTCTGGCTAGAAGTTGTTCGTGTACCTGCAAGGGCAGCTCGAACGTGGGGCATTTTGCTCTGGTGCTAGAGCGGTCATTGGAAGTGATATTGCGATATGAGGGGCGTTGCCCCCCCTCTTCTATGCCCATTCTGGTGTGTCAGTAGGAGTCAGTTGGCCTCCGCTGGTCACTAAAGATTCATCGCGCCAGTGTTCTATGACTATTCTGCAACAGTCTGCGTCGATTTGAGGCTAGGGTTTCCTTAGAGCTCTCCCATTATCTATCCTAAATTATGGTGTAAGTTCATCTTGCATCTCCATGTCAATTATTTTTTCATTGGACAATTCCAAGAGGTTGGTCTTGGATATTTTCAATATTGATGAACTTATAGTTTTAAATCAATGAGAGGGTCACCCACTCATGGGTGATTTCCTATCCCCCAACTAGTCACCTCATCTTAGAGATAAGATTCGAGACACTAGTACTATGATATCATCCTAGACATGGAATCTAGATCAACATAACACATTTGTGGAATCTAGCCATCAAGATCCATCATTTGATGATGTTATCCATCAGGTGTAGGGCCTTTAGATAAGGCTATCCATTATCGTCTGAATGTATTTTTTCTGCATGGATGCTCTCATTGTAAGCATACTTGTGTTGAACTATTTTCTTGTTAAGGAGAAGAGATAACCTCATCAAGAATTCTTATGTAAACCCAAAGATACCCTCTTAATTTTTAAAGAGGTGGTGCTCCTCTATTTTTCACTCAGCTAATAATTATGCCACTCCTGGATATATTTTTTAATCATTCACACTTTTAATTGTCTGAGAGTGGGACATGCACAACACATATTCAAAATACATAAATTTATATCATGAAGAAAGGGCAATTGTTTCTAATACTATACCACTTATATTATCATGGAAACATACAATGACCTACCTGAGTAAAAAAAAACATAAAAAACAGTAGAAAAAATGGTCTGTTTTTAGAGAACTATAAATTATTTAGCAAAATTCATATCATGGGGATGTAAAGGGAACTCATTATTGAGATTTCATGCTTAAATAGAAGTATAAAATCAAAAAAATTATGATCCCCAAAGATAGATCTATGTTGTATTTCAAAAAATAAGTACAAATTCATTATTAAATATTAAATAAAATGTTTGCAACACATCAACATTACACGATATTTGTGATATTTAAATAACAAATACAAAATGCATTCTCCCTATTGAGATGGGATGGGGCTCCCATGGACCATATATTAAGTGGAGGAAACCTAAAAGACAAAAGGGGTTAATTAGGAATTAGTCTTTCAAACAACAATACTCGAATAACAAGACTGGATGATTTGTAAAGGCAAAAAAGTAAGGGAAATGTTGCAGACAAAGATTGTACTCACAAAAATGGAAGGAGAGAATGGTCCTTGTGGCTCTTCTATCATTCTAAATAAATAAGAGGGAGCATCTCAAGTGGAACTATCATAATTGTTTCTTCGATCTTCAAAATTACAGTGGATTAGTGATTTCTTTTAACGCACCATTCAACTATTCTTGGATATATTCACCTTACAATATTGTGGTTATGTCTTGTATTAACTTAACTCTGAGCAACTCATCCTCAATGTTATTCAACATGTCCCACTGCTATTGCACTATGGATGATTTCTCTTGATTCTCATTCAAAAAATTGACCAACCATCGTTGGATATCCTCTTCTTGAAATTTTGCAAGGTCATCAAATTTCATTTCACATGCTTGTAACATCCCCATTATAATCCCAAGTTCGATTAATGTCTATGTAGATATAATATGTGGCTATGACCAAGTGATGGAATATGTGAATTGTATTTCAATGTTTTAATAATAAAATGTGATATTAGTTTCTTTGGGGACATGGACAAGAGATGGGGGTTTCATTAATCCAGAAGAGAGGAGAGTGTCTAAGGTAATGGCCAAGAGAGGTACAAGGGGAGAATTACCCATGTTTATGGATTTAACCCTTTTTCCTAAATTTGTTATTGTGTATGAACATTCCCATTTTTGATTGAGTGTTTCCAAAGCCAATCATTGAATACATGTAAGAGGGTCGGTGTGACTTGTCACATCCCGAAATTATTGGGCACATAGGGGTTGATTAAAATCATCTTAGGGAATAGTGTGAATCAATAAAGGAAAGAAGAAGAGAGGAATTTTGGATGGGTTGAGGGATAAGGAAGGGAAGTTCAAGCAGTTTGGGGAGTTATTCAAGTTTGTGAAAGGCAAGTGAATAGAGGAAAATAAAACAAAGATGGAATTTGATGCATCCATGGAGAATGAATTCTGGAGCGTAATTGCAGTGTAATTGGAGAAAATTGGAGCTAGAGAACTAAAGAGCCTGGTTTTTAGGTCGGAAGAGTGAACTCTTGTATGAGTTGCACTGAAAAAACAAGTGTTGTTGTTGGTTTGTTGATAGTTTTCCTCGCAACAGTTTCCCTTGAATTCCCAGCTAAGATATTCCTAGCTGCATGTACTAGAGAGACCTTGATCAACAAATGGCTCATTCCTTAGGTTAGCCTTGATAAATGAATGGTACAGCCCTTGGGTTAGCCTTGATAAACATATGGTACATCCATTGGGTTAAACTTGATAAAATAATGTTTCATTCCTTGGGTTAGGTAGCTAAAGAGGAAGAGAGTTGGTGGAAAGGTCGAGATAGTCATAGGAGAATATGAGTTGGGTTGAGATATTTATGAGATTGTGAGTGGATTTTAAGAGACCACCCTCTTTTTTGGATTTCCATCTTCATCCCGGGGGTGACTGGTTGTTGATATTTGGAACAATCAGTCTATGGTTGGGTGGAACATTCCTCCCAAACAGTTGGTTGCATCATTCTTGTTTAAGATAAGAGTTTTATATTGTACTGAGTTATTTACATCTATTATTGTTGTGCATGAACTCTACGTGAATGAGAATGACTTATATGTTGCTATAATGAATGCTTAAGTTGTATCTAATGTTTATTATTAGCATGCATCGTATGCATAAGTTTTATGGTTATTACTATAGCTAAATATGTTATAAATTGTAGTTGTAGGCTATGGGAAAATAGATAACAACAAAAGAATGCATTGAATTAGAAAAATTTTTGTGTTATGTGTATTCCACACATATTGTTTCCTGGCTGGAGGATAGGTATGTTACTAAAATGGTGTCAAATTTGATAAACATAAATTTTTTCATGACGTGGCCCAACCATGGTGGTTGGGTAAGTTACAAAGTAGTATCATAGCCCAATTTTTCAACAATGAGCCTACATGGGCCATTTAGCAGAGTGTAGAAGTGAAATTCCAGAGTTTGAAAGCGAATTGTATGAAAAAGTGAGAGTTCCTTTGCAAATCATTAGAAAAAATGTTTACTGTGTTTCGTGGTGAAATTGGATGAAATTGAGCAAAAGCCCTAAGTTCCTGTAGCTAAATAATAACAACTTCGAAGTGAAAGAGTCGAATTTGAATAGCATCGAATTTTTTTTATGTACAAGGCTTGATTTGGTTATATTGATATTAGTCATAGATATCTATTAATGAACCAAGAAGGAATTTCATTTTTGGGCAAATTTGAGCTTTTTCATAATTTTGGAAAATAGGCGAAAATGGAAAAATTTCGGTATTTTTCCATATGTTCATGTTAGCATGATGTGGTGTGGGGGGGGCATGTGTTAGATGACATGGAAGCATGTGTCATTTCCTCTCGATCTCCTACTACTAAATGGCTTACCACAACGACCTCTCAACCTCATGGTCCAATATTTGTAATAGAAAACATAGACACACATCAATACTATGTCATATAATTAAAACCATGCATAAAAACATAAAAAAAAAGAACAATGTATAAATCATACAAAAAATAACTCCGACAGTGCCAAAGATTCTCAAGGGGGAGTATCATCTCCGAGATATTCCTATAGTTCATACTGACATACAATTACTTGAGAATAACCTAGGGGGTCTTCCTCCAAAACCCATAAAAAATTGTAGTAAAATAACAACCCACAGGGACACCACCCTCAAAGACCAATACATATCCCTACTTCCTCATAAATTGTAGGGTTGGTCCTACCACCTCCATTATAATCCTATGGCGCAAGAATAACAACACTCAAAGAAAAGGCTTCATAGTATCTAGTCAAAGGTGAAGTCACCCTCCCAACTCTCTGCACACCGTGTCAACTATGAGAACCTGGAATCCCTCATCAAGAAGGACCAATCATAATTACAAAGCCAGAGCACATGCTCCAAGATTTTCATTTGGGAACTAATAATCCTCTATATGTTGAGGAATCTGCATATCCTCAAAACTATTGATGCTAAAGCTCATGAAATTGAATCCCAGATGTGTGCCACTTGGACCAGTACTCTAGTGATCACATCCTAACTGTCACAGTAATGGTAAACCAAAGCTTGCATGGTGATCCCCCATCCTTACAAAGCATCACCTCAAGTACCTCTCCTCGAATGGAGAGTCCCATCTATAAATATATGTCAATATCAAATGACATCTCTAACATCTAAACTAGCACCTGAAATTCCCAATGCTTGGGTCACCACATCAAAACCATAAATGTGAGAAGATCCTCTTGTCAGCGTAGAAGAGTGCATTGGATGAACTTGAAAAGACCAAAGTTTCCCATATCAAAGTGATTTTTTGGTTCCTCCATCACTGTCATTCATAGGGAATCCCATTTTATCTCTCATCAGTGAATCAACATGGTGACAAATCCAAGTGTCACAATCTACAAAAGCATGGGTTAGTCAATTACTACACCTAAGAAAAAATCATCAAGTTCTTATCTCTAGCATGGTCCTCTTGAATATCTCTATAAAAATCAACATGTGACTATTTGAATAACATCCACACTAATCAACATAGGAAATCACCCTATAGTAACACTGAGTTCAATGCAATTGAGTGGTATAAGATTGGAATATACGCATGTTGATGTGCATGTCTATCTTTTGATAACCTACATGGATCATATGGTATCCCTCAGAAGGGGACTGTACAACCTTTTGTACCATGCTAAGCAAATAATTGAACACACTAAATTGATGGGGATGTCAAGATCCATTACCTGGCTATCCCGCCACTCGAATATCTTAGTTGATGCATGCATAGGGGAACTTATAATATTATGGTCTACATCGATATACATGAATCCATGTAACCTCAGGTACAAATGTGGTGGCATGGTCGACCCCACTACCACTTATACAGCCTGGGTACAAACTTCCTCGAACCTGTACAAGTGCTCAAAAGACATATTTTTCAAACCATTCGCATTGTTGGGTTCACCATTTTCCATTTTGTACAATGGTATGACCCATTCAACTTCTCACACAACTTCCCTGGGAACCAAGTCCTAACACCTAAGTTATAGGTATGCCTTCTCATTATTATTTTTTCAAGTTCCCACATTAATTTCGTACTGTCATGTATTTTTGACTTCGAGTATTTGGTTTTTGTTTGTAGGTACTTGTCGACAGGTACACATCAATTTCAATAAGGGCCATATCAATGCCCCTTTATGTATATATTTCAAAACTAGCATGTAGTCACTCCCTTTGTGAATAATTGCATTTACCAGTTTCATCCCTCAACAACTTCACCCTATTCCAATTGCATCATATTGTTGTTTTACGGTAGTTTATTACCAACATGGGTGGTCTCAAATTTCATCTCCCCTGGAAAAATAACACCCATGTTGTTTTATCTCATTAAAAGGGAGTCTAACATAGTTCTCACTTATGAAAATGAACCTCATACTTATTCTCTTCGTATTGTTAGCTCAACCACCCATGGACTCCAAAATTCTCACAGGTATTTTATTGGTTCTTTAGAATGATCCTCCAAATTTTCATTAGGCCCTCATATCCTTCAAGATCACTTAATGATCTATTTTCCAATCCACCATTCACCCACCTACATAGACACACACCCATCAGGCCCCTATCCATCATTTGTTGTAAAAAACTCACCCCTCATGACGATGAGACATTTTAATCACTAGGGAAACTGTCTCTATGCTTACACATTCAACCCAATTATTCTTTATTCATTTTGTAAGTGTAGAAAGTACCTTTTGATTTATGCACAAGCAATCATACTTAGGCCATCACATATTGTGGCACCATTTTTTACCTAGCGACAACCCTCATCACCCTTGGTTGGATAATTCACATTGAACAATATTGTTTGCAAACACCCATGTTATTGACAAAACCTTGAGTATCCCAATATAATTTTTTATGATCATTGAGCTCCGCCCCTGTGACGACCAAATATTTCCACCCTCGTCACCCTCAGATACAATTTGACAATACGTTTCCAAGTGTTTGACTTCTGCCCTAACATTAGACCATCCTTTATCCAACTAAATATTTAATTGTCACCACTATTAGTTGTCACTTATTATTCAACTAAGGGAATTATTAAGTCCCAGTTACCATCGAACTCATCCATATTTACTAGCCACACATCACTCTTAAATTAAAATACCTCGTACCATATTTATTAGTTGATTTCAAGGGGAACTTTTCTCTTTGCAGTTGTGGCTCCATTCTTGTCGACCTTAACACCAATTTCCAGGAATTTTGCAGTATCTTGGTTCCAATTTCCATAAAAATGATGAACCTCATATGGGACAGAGAGAGTCATCATTAATCTCTTCTCCCATTGATTCCCTTGATGTTTGAAATCAACACATATACACACTAGGGTGGGTCTTACTTTGCGACAATCATAGTTTTTAGCTCCAACCGAAGACCCCTAGGATTTACATACCATGAATGCGTTCAAGAAATGAACATAGAACCCACATGTGTTATTCAATATATATAATGATTTCTCTTTCAAAACCATAACTTTTTGTTACCGACGCCCCCGAGGGTGTTTCATATCTATACTTCATAAAAAAAATTATTTACTGGACTAATTGAGTCTTCATACTTCATATAGTTTGAGTAGAGGCCTCATCCTCTTGTCTATTATTGTAATCATTTTTGGTTATGGCACAAGCATGGATCATACCTGCCTCATTTGTATAAAAAAATTGTTTAGTAGTAGGACTATTTTTTTGCAAGTGGATCTCTCCTTATTCCTCCACAGGCTGTCCTTGTTACCTCAACCCTTTCTTCATTTCTCTATAAAAGAATCAATGCACAAAGAAAAAAAAACGATGATGCACTTTAGTTATACATCTTCTCTGAACCTCTCACATAAGGGGTCATCCATTATCACCTAAAAGTTTTTCATAAATATATACAAGTGATCATTGCAAAAGATATACATTAGTCCAATACAACAATGTGCATACTCATGGAATTAATACACCACACTCAATAAAGAATAAAACCATGGACAATGGGTTTTTGATAAATCTGTGCAGCTCAACAATGTGACTGTTTTAGTGATATATGCGTGGATGCATGATTATTCCCTTCGAAAGTCGCATGGACAAACCATAAGTGAAATATGAACCACATTTGGTGCATTTATGATAAAAATCCCATCATGAAAATCCTCAAACCAAGGTGCCTAAGGACCTTGAGTCTCTCGGCATTTAATACTGGTACCACAAGTGGTTCCATGTCCACTAATAAATTGGGAACCACACTCAAGTGGCACTGATTTCCCTCTTGGAACCAATTATTTGTGAGATTGAAAAAAACCTATAAAAGGAAGTTATTGATATGCATACAACACAGAAGAAAATATATTGTTATGTTATCTATAGGAGTTTGGATAACCATTTCCCAAAGCCTCATCCTTACATATGTAGAAATAGAGCTAGCACATTGAACCTCTTCCCTTTGAAGACCTTCTTGCACCTTATTATCCATTCATAGAGAGAGAAGGTTCTATTAGGGATACAAAAGGACCCTCTCAAGGAGGAATATGAGATCCCCTTCTTCTCACCCAATCCTAATGTGTTATCAATACTAGTCTATTGATTTCCAAAATTGTACATGTACAATTTTAAGGATATCACCTAGGCCCCCAATTACACCCTTATATGTTTGGTGTGGTGATTTCGACTAGTTAAATGGATGCAATTACCCTTTTCCTAAAATCAATCTAAACTAAATGTTAATCCTAATCTAAACTAATCCAATACTAAATCTACCCTCTAACTGCTAATGTATGAAATTTATTGTTGTTATGAGCAAGTAGAAAGAAAGGAATTAACTAAATGCAGCATGCTTGTAAGAGTCAATCCTCGGAATTGGCTAAAATGAGGACTCAGGCAGCCCACATGAAAATTTTTTCCTATGAAAGGAGACTTCCATAAATACATTCTAAATGAAAATGTAATGTAATCTAATATGAAGATAACAAAAGAAAATCTACTCTATCTCAATCAAGAAAAGGAATAGTAATACTCCCAATCAAGAGAAAAATAAAAGAGAATGGATTAGAATTGAACCTAAGGTAAATATGAGATAACAAATCATAGAAATAGTTCGCATGGCCTGCAACTATTCAAGGAGATATGGATATATAGTTATCTGATAAATAGTTATCAAATTTCAATATGCATATACTTGGATTCAAATCACCATAATTGAATTCAAGATAAAAATCATTTGAAATTTTTCACATTAATGAAATAGTTTTCATAATATGACAATAATTAGGATCAAGACAAGCATGAAATTAGACTGGTAATTTGTTAACAACTCAAAACGTACAAGTCTACTCAAATAAAAAATTCAATCTTAATCTAACTCTTCCCAACCCTAGAAATATAACTTTACAATAGTTTTAAATAAGCATGCATTATATAGATTTGAACAATGTTAAATTGACAATTACACTCATTTGGAACATAGAACGAACAAGGATGAATAATATATTTATTCCATATTCAAAAAATGAACAACAATGCCCAAAATTATTATAAAATTAAGACCTTTCTCTAGTCTAGTCCAATAGGTAGTCTATCTTCTACAAAATGATGCTCATGTTGGACAACTGAGAGGGGGGGGGGTTAATCAGTTGTTACTATGCTTAAACAATTATCCCCATTTTAAACTCTTTACAGAACACTCAATGATAATCACAATAATGTAGGGAAGTAAGCAATAGAATATTCAACATCAATCACACACATGAAATATACAGAGACATATATTTCTTGAGGAAAGACATAAAGGGAACAAACCTCTTCTTCTTGATATGATAAGTAATATTTATTTTGTGTACATTATCATTCTTAGGAGCACCAAATCCCTTTGAGTCTACCACCTATGTTTTACAAGAAACAACTTGTTGAGAGCACCAACTCTCTGGTTTCTCTAGCACCCACTAGAAGGAAGCACCAACTCCCTAGTTTCTATAGC
Organism: Picea mariana; assembly: GCA_032191745.1. Taxonomy (NCBI): domain Eukaryota; kingdom Viridiplantae; phylum Streptophyta; class Pinopsida; order Pinales; family Pinaceae; genus Picea; species Picea mariana. The sequence goes on along the minus strand of JASDQU010686880.1, from coordinate 22,515 downwards.
ACCCACTAGAAGGAAGAACCAACTCCCTGAGTGTTCCAACACCAACTAGATGGAAGAACAAACTTCTAGTTACATAGGCACTAACCTGTATAACAGAGAACAATAGTTCTCCTTTGCACCACCCTACCACCCTGTTTTTTCTGGCTGCAACCAGATGGAAGCTACAATTCCTTGTGTTCAAGAACCCACTTGAAACTATGAGGACAAAAGTCCTCCCTAGCGCCTCCCTACCACCTTGAAATATAAATATTTTCTTTTATAGCGATACGATGTTCATCAATGGTTTACCAGTATCCTCACTATTCTGCTACACTTCTCTACTCTGCCTGCATCAGTTTCTTCCTGCTCACATCTCCTTGATCTTTCTATTCTTCTGCTTTGTCTCTGCATTCGCACATCAACTTTCTCTTCCTCTCTTAGATAAGCATTTTTGTTCTGTCTCTTTCTTCTGCGCTTTTTTCTTTGTGTATTATTTCCATTCAATGTGCTATGCCTCTTCTTTGTGTTTCATCTCCTACACACAACATGATTCTACCCGCATGAATAAATCTCAACATAAGCAACCATCTATTCTTTGTTCTGCACATATTTATCATGCCAAGTCCACTGGTAGGTCATACACTCAACTCTTTGTCCTCTCTGGTGATCATCCTGAGTCTCTTCTTCATCAGTGGTTGTTATCTTGATATTCTTCAGCTTCTTTGGAAGTTACAGTCTTCGACGCATTTCCATTTTTCAATTGTCTAAATGATGAATCTTCACTTCACTGGTAGTTACCTCGAGACTCTTTAGATACTTTGGCAATCACACTCAAGCTCATCGAATTCTTTGGCAGATACAATGTCTCTGTTTCTGGCAGTTATAGAGAGAAATTTTGCACGCTTGTTGCTTTGGTGCTTTTTCCCTTCCTGATAAAAACTTCACAGCAGACGGTATCTTTTCTTGCTAAGCCCCTTCCTTTCACATGACCATCGGTGGTGACCAAATGACTATTCAAAAAGGTGCTTCCCGATTCCTATCTAGTGAGCGTTGGCTCTGTTTCACAATATGAACTTGGGCTATGAGCTTCATGTGACCATGCGATTGCGGGCGCATGATACACTAGAAAATTTGAGTCATTTTGTGACGGTTATTTCAACACTCTTGCAACGTTATGTTGTGGATATTGCAACGAATCATGAGTCTCTCAAACGTCGTATCATAAAACGTGGCAATTTCAATGAACCTGAATTAACGTCGCAAGCACGACGACTGTAGGGAACTTCTCACAATTGAGAGAAAAAAAGAAATATCATCACCAATACGACAATATAGGCAAACTAAGTGAAACCAACTGTTCGTCGTAATTGCGACGACAATTTTTCATGGTCTATATAGAAAAGTCATCGCAGGATTTTTTATTGTCGTCGAAATTGAGACAACAACTTTTCTTGGTTTATATATAAAATTCATTGCAGGATTATTATTGTCGTCGCAATTGCGACAACAATGTTTCTTGATTTATATAACAAATTTGTCACAGGAATTTTTATTGTCATCGAAATTGCAACAACATCTTTTCTTTTTTATACATCAAATTCGTCGCAGAAATTTTTATGGTCGTCGAAATTGCCACGAAAAATTATTTATTTAAAAAAAGAAAGAAAATGGGCTAATCGTATGCTTTATGTATATTCTGGGTGTATATTCTCTTTATGTATATCTATGTGCATAAGTCTATTTATTACTAACATAATTTTTTACAAGACAATTCATGAATGCTACATTAACATGCATTTTCTATAGGATTCTAAAATATTCATGCTCAAGTACCAAAGGGAAATAAATGTACAATTCATGAATGCTACATTAACATGCATTTTCTATAAGATCCTAAAATATTCATCCTATAATACCAAAGGGAAATAAGTAACAAAGGGAAATAAATGTAATGAATGTTCACTAAACTACTTCTCTCAACAAAGAACTATGATAATCCTCCAAAGAAACCATATTTCCATATGCATTCAATATGTTTATTAAGTTTATTTCAAAAAATTGGTGGCAAGTAGCATTAACATGGAGCTTTCCTACTTATCATTGCATTGACTACACTTTAGGGAATTAACTTGGTGGTAGCTTGGACTTAACCATGAGGTTTTTGGTTTCTTGTTTATCATTTCTTTGTTCAAGAGTTTATCATGTAATTACAATAATGATCTAAGGAAACCACCATTCTAGAATAAAAATCACAATTGACAAGTTATGTTAGCTATAATTAACCATGAATGTATGTGTGCAAAAGAATAATGATATCGTTGAGTGGAACATAGTTTTGGAACAACATATTTTGTACAATATTTGCTACACAAGGATTTCATAATTTTAGGTGGCAATTGCATATTATCATTTACATATTAATAACTATCAATAGAAAACAATGACATTATTTATATACGTATCCCTCTTTCGATACTAAAAGTTGATCTCTGACGAATATCTCTTGAAATTATCTCTACAATTTCATAATCTAATTGTACACCTACTATAATGAAGCTATATATTTTGTATATGTATAGTTGTATTCTAACATGTTTATTTATGAGAATATCCAACCATGCTACAATAACATGGGTTTTCTACAAGAGCTTTACATCTTCACTTTTAAGTAAGTACAAGGCAATAACTATATGGTGATCTACTAAAATACTTATATCACACAAATAAAAAGAAGTATGCTATTTTTTTCAAAGTAGACATACGTTTTTTTTCCCTTTTTTTTTAAATTTTATAGACATAAACCAATACGCTTCTAGCCATATAATAATTCATACCAAAGAAAACCTATAAATAGAAGGAAATAACTATAAAATCCATTCACTAAACTACTCTCACAAAAATAAAAAGAACCACTTTCTTTTGTCAAAGTAGACTAGATATGGAATTTAATTTGTATAGAGATAAATCCATACACATATGGGCACATAGGATTTGATACCAATGAAAATATATAAACAAAAGGCTTAACTATAAATATGAATGAATGAACTACAATTTTGACATAATTCAAAACAATTATGGTATTTCTTCAAAATAGTAAGATAGGTTCAATGTAGAATAAAGTGATTTTTTTTCAATACAAACATGTCATGGTCACCAAAATCTCAATACAAATTGAAACAAGGGTAGAAACACCATGAATAAATTTTTTTATTGGGATCGACATCATTGGGATCAAATTCTATAGGAGTCCATGAAATTCAAATAACTCTATAAGAAGGTCAACATGAATATCCACTAGGTTTGATAGGAATCTTTGTAATTTTGCTAAGTCTAGGTTCTATAATTTTGGTAGAAGCATAGGAAAATCTAGTTAAAATTAGGCACCTTGAAAAATAGCAACCATGTCTTAGGAAAAATAAAAGTAAATAGTAAGGTTGAATCAAATTTCATGAGAATTGTATATCATAATACCACGTGTATTGATTCTATAAGCACCATCCACTAAATTGATTCTCTTCCATAGGTAAAAGTAGCTATGGATGTTCCATCAAAGAAAAAATAGGAAATCAACATTCTCATTATCAATTTAGCAAATTATATAACAAGTTCAAAAAAGTCATAGGGGTTTTGTTATAGGAATTCTCATTATCAATTTAGAAAACTGTCTAACAAGTTCAACAAAGTCATAGGGGTTGCGTTAGCTTTCGAGGTTACTCTGAAAGTGTTTACATCATGTTTGGGGGTGCTTCATGAGATTTGGGGTACATGGTGTATTATTATCCCTTGGATGGTTTGAGATGGATTTGAACATTGGAGGTGGTTTACTTAGTGGTTGATTAACCTTAGTTGAATGCTTGCATTACGTTCCTCCTTGGATTGTTGGAGATAATTAGATAAATTGGGACATTATTTATGTTGGCCAAATTTATATTGGTTGCTTTCTTGGGATGATTCCCTACATTGGAAAAGAAGAATTGACATTATAGAGGATGGAATTGAGCCCTAGACAACATAGGGTAGCTTGGATTCTTTCATGGAGGCATGTATTTGACTTGGGGATGCCTTGGTTGTGATAGTGTTCATGTAACTGGAGTGGAACCAATGGAGCATGTGGCTTAGTAAGTGGAGTGGAACCAATGGAACATGAATCTTAGGAGGATTGATGGATTCCTTGGATTCTTGATAACCATTGCATAATCCCATGCCTCTTCAATTATTTTTCCAACAAAATCGACCCACAAAAATTTGGAATTGCTTCTTCATACTTCAAATATCATCATGGGGAAATGCAAGGAGTTAAAAAAGTCCCACCATTGGTATGTGAGTAACCTGGTAAAAAATATGGGGTGGCTGGGATGGGTAGGGGAGGGGTTGTCATCATGGACCCTAGAGGAACAATTGAAACGTCTTTTGCATGGGGACTTGGTGTTTTTTCCAAAAACCAAGCAAAAGCTTATGCACTTTGGAAAGGAATGAAAATTTATAAAGGTTCATGTGCTCAATCGTTGGTTGTAGTGAGAGATTCAAATACAATCATTAACCATATGGAATTCATTGTGCGCTAAAATAGTCTCATTCAACTTCAAGGTTGTTTTCTTGTTGAGCTGACAAAGCAAGAATTATTTAGTCTAGAGGCAAGCAAATACCATATGGTAGAGTATATGATATATGATTATGGAAGGAAATTAAGTGAAAGAGACCAATTTTCAATATGGTTTGTTAGAAATGACATATGCAAGTTATGTTTTACTTGTTTCAATATTTTAAATTCACATAGTTATTTAGACCTAAAGTGTTATTAAATCCTCCATAAATAAATGTGGGTCTATTCCAAAGGTCATGCAATCTACAAAACATAAAGTATCAAATCCATATGTATGTTGAAACTTAAAATTTTGTTAAATTCAATTAAGATACATGTCAATCCCATGGAGAAAACCATGCCAAATCCTAAAACATGATATGTGAAGGATGATCAACTCAACTAGAACAAAATTTATATGAAATCCATTTAAACTTCACTTCAAATCTAGAAGTCAACACTTAGATATATTTTGATGAAAAAGAGAATGACATGTATTTTTAATCCATATGTGAAAGAATGTCATGTGTCATCTTCTGAAGGTATCACTTGTCTCCTTAACTCTAAATTGATGACATCATCAATGATATGTGGCAACCTATGATTGGTCTATACCTCAACAAGATGACTTGATAACATCACCATGATGACGTGGATATATATGAACCTGTTGTGCATTACTCTCTAATAATTGTATGTTTCTAACTAATTTATACAATGTTGATGTCACTATACTATATGGTAGGATCTACTAATCCTACAATGAGTTATATAATTTCAAGAGAAGAGGTTCTCTCATGAGGTGTATTATGAAAAAATACCCTTTTAGTACAACTATTGTCATGTTGTTCATCAAACTTTATGTGATTTCCATAGAATGGTCATCACATACATGAAGAGGAAGTTTATCTAGAGCTCATTTGGTTCCATTATATTTGAGAATGGAGTTTAGTGGGTGTAATGTGCATATGAATCTATGTCTAGGCCTAGAGGGTAACTTCCTTCTAACACTATTATTATGGTTTGATCTCATGGGTGAGTTACAAGTTTGTTTATTAATTGTAGATGGATTGAATTGATCTAGTGTGCTTGTAATATCTCATTCTAATAATATTTATATGAATGATAAGTATGCAGTTAGGATTTTTAAGGGTAAGTATGCAGGTGGAACTCACTTTTTTCACACCATTTGATTTATCAATATTGTTGTCAATGCTGATTGAATCAATCACTAACTCTAGCCAACATTATACATCACCAAGTCTTATGAATAGGTGTTTAAGAACATTGAACATTGGAAAACCAAAATGTTAAGGGAGAACATAATATGCCACATAATATGCCATAGTGTACCTTACTTGTGGTAGTTTGGAATGGCTTAACTAAAAGCCACCATGCCTTCACAATGTTATAAACATCATGCATTTTGCTAAAATTTTGCAACCACCAAAGGCTTACTGACATTGTGAGAGGTGAGAACTCATACATCCTTTGAAGAGTATCAATGCCATATTGCTCGATTATGTCATCACTCTATGATTTCAATGTTCAAACTGTTACATCCACTTTCTCAATCAAGGTATTTAACATGTTTATGCATGGAAACAATTCCTCTTTGTATCCCACCTTGTGGAATCACAAGACCTTAACATTCAAATCCTTGGGTTCCTGTCCTTGGCTTATTTTTCTGCTCACAATGATTTGTGGAAGGTTCAACATCATTGTACATATCATAGAGGAATGAAAAAGTAGGCTTTGAGGAAATGTTGATTAGCAACACCATGTCCATGAAACAATGAAAATACACATTGAAAATAATGGTAATGCTCTTTGTCATGTGAGAAACAATGAAAAGAAGAGTAATGCTCTGAAAAAATATTATAAAATGATTGACATGGCCATTTCCAACCCCTCATGTTTAATCCTTAAAACTTATTATTGTATCTTCCCAAAAATTTATTTTTGCATGTTGCACCAAGTTTAAAGTTTTCACATTGCTTGGAAAAAGATGCTTTCCACATGTCACATGTCACAAGACTTTCAAAGTTGCATATATTATGTCAAAAGATTTTGGAAGTTTCATATTGCATATTCAAGTTCTATTTGCTGCCTAGACTCCATAGCCCAAGCACAATGCACCAGGTCCTGCTTGCATTCTCATGTCTTGAATCACGGAATATTGAATCAATATATACCAAGTCTTATAAGAGAAGCTGAAATTATCATTAAGTTTATAACAAAATTACATTCACAGATATATACAAGCCATAGAAATAGCCTTGTGTATATTATCAGATGAAAAAGTACCCATAATGTCAATGCATTATATGCATCATTACATGTTCAGCTATATAATGTACATCTAACTGTCTTATAAAATTATTACATGACATCATGAATTTCTTTTAGTCTTCTTTTGTGCTTTCCAGTTCTTAAGCAATTCATCCATCTCCATGTCTTCGTTTACTAGGTGCTCTTCAACAGTTGATGTTTTTTCAGTCCTTTCACACCGAGTATGTCTTGTCTTGTACCCATGACGTGGATGCTCCTATGAGGGGCCATCACCTAAAAAAATAAATATATTAAATTTATATGGCCAATTTTTAAATATCATTGAAGTAGTTCATTAATATTAAAAAAACTCAGCAATGTAATTATTTACCTGGTCCTCTAGTCGGCACCATTGGAATGGTTGTCGTCCTGTTCACCTGATCTTCAGGTCAAGGAGGATCATCTATGACATCTCTTCCATTGAAACGTCAAAATTTATAAGTACAAAATTATTAAGTATATGATTAATATATAGACATTTTACCGTCATGGGCCTCAGTCACAGGAACATCTTAGGGCTGCACCTCACTAAGATGGGGCTGCTAGCGAGCACCATGATCTTCTGGATGCATTGCACTATCAACGCTTTGTTTTCCAGTACTAATGGTTTCGTTGATAGTGTTTCTCCTCTGATTAAAACAAAGTAAGACATTAAATTATGGATGATATCAAACATTTACATATTTTATAAGTAACAAAAGGTTAATGTGGATTGATTTTTATTTACCTTATCCCACAAATTGGATATTGGGGTCTGCCCCATGCTTTTCCTAAGATCAACCACGACTTTATAACTGTGCTTCTAACCAAGTTGGAGGTCTTCCTTCGTGGTTTCAATTACGAAGTCATCGACCTGCATTGCATAAGGGTATGGTTTTTTAATGTTTTTGGCTGTAATTACCTTAAAGTTGTAAGGTGATACAAATATTATTCTTAGGATGTTTGGGTACTTACGATTTGTGACTGTAACCTCGAGTGGCCACCCTGGCCTAGCTTCTGTTGGCCATGTTTGGAAATCCTTCCTTTGGTTGCCTTCGAAGTGTCAGGAATCCTATCATCAAAATTTTCAAGTATGTTATATATAACCACACTTTTATTTAGATCTAAAGAAAAATAAAGATGGTATTGAATTAAAAAAATTGTAATTTACCTTGGTGTACCAGTTATTTGTTCTCCTTATTTTTTCAAAATCTTCTCTTTTGCATCATCAATGATATCCTTCCACTCCCTCTCTGGAATTAACGGAGGACGCTCATACCTAGGATTTCCTTCCAAGCTTTGTCTATAACATCCCACGTATATTTTAAATATTCACCCACTGCAAATGTGATTGTTTTTTATTGAACATGTCTACACCAAAGAGGGCTTCAGGATAATTCATAAGTTCCTTTTTGAGGTTGGAATTCTGGCAATTCTACCTCATGCGTAAGTTTTCCCCAAAAATAGACAAGTTATTTCTCTCTAGGTGCCTATAAAAAAGGTCATTTCCTACACACAAAAAGATATGATCATTAATTTAAAATTAATAATCTAGATGATTTATGCATCAGGACAACATTAAACGATTAAAATATGAATTAAAACTACCTGGGAGTCTTGATTGTTTTAATGGAAGTCCATTATCATTGACCAAAATGTGCATGGAAGGGTCCCCGTGCTTGTTACGTGTCTAGCTCCAGGAAATGCAACCATCTCAACCACATCACTATGATCCTCATCTCTCCCACCATCTCTAGACTCTGATCGAGGTGTGGACGCCTCGCGGTGCGTGTCATGGCTCCTATCTAAATTAGGTGTGGAATATGGAGAAGTAAATAGTTCTCTACCAACTGTATGACCATCCTCATCAGGACTCTATAGTGTCTCTGTAGCGCCACTACTACCAACACTGGGTTGAACAGGCTCCAAAAATTCCTTTGTAAAAATGAAAATGTATTTTCGTGAGATAATGTGAAAGTTAAAGAACAAAGTATCATAATTGAACATATGAGTGCATTAAAAAAAAACACTTTAAATTATGGTTATTACCTTAAATATGTGTTAAGTTGTGACATAAGGAGCTTGATCTTTGCTTTGACGTTGGGAGTTTGTTCTGGATGATCTAACAAGCTAACAGGTTCCTTGTTAGCTTTAATGATACTTTTTTTTAATAAGAACATCAGATCAGGGCATGAATAAGACCCCTCCTCATCGACAAAATCATGATCCACATGGCTTGCAGACTACATATAATTTCAGCAAAACCAATGTTATTTCAATAAAATTATATAAGAAAATAATAAAAATAACGTAAAATGAAAGTGGAAATTGATAATCATTTACATGTTCTACGACTGTCCCTTTTCCATGCTCATCCTGCCACATTATAATATAATTAGAACCCACAAATATTTAAAAAATTGTTAATGATAACAAAAAAACAACGTTAAAGATAATATTTACAACAATGTTAAAGATAATAAAAAAATATAATGAAATAAGTAGAGGTTTCTTAAAGAGGTTTTGCATAAGAAGCTAAAAACTATTATTCAATGTTTCTATTCGATTCAAATGGTAATCAACTGATAAATCTTCCCTGGGAGCTATCTTTTTTGTTGCACACATGACTACCTGATTCTCTTCACGTCCCTCATATATGAAATTCAGTTGTTTGTTTGTTGTCCCAGGTCATGTGCTATTTATAAACCCTACGATATTGCCAGAAGCTTTAGGCCTTCCATCAATATAGATAGTCCCTCCCTTATTTTTATCCTTGTTTATTAGTTGTATATAATTTGTGGCGAGTGCGTATCTCTGCATACTTTGCATGTACAAGACTAGCTGCATCTAATCATTATAATTGTAACACAGTCCAACATAGTCCATCAATTCAGTTATTGTATTGTACAATTATTCCATACATGGAAAATAGCCCTAAGCCATGCAGGGAGGATGGTGCAATGCCTTATGCCCTATTATTGACAACGAAGTCAACATCTATAGGAGGTAGTTCCTCAGGTACCCATTGTTTTACTGGATGCTTATACCTGAGTGGAACATCTATGTCTCCTATGCTCTCATCATTCTAAGAGCATGATCCTCCTTCGGCAAGAAAAAGTTCCATGTGTCTACAAAATTTTATTCTGACTTTTTCACCTCTGGTCCTTGTTTGCTTATCATATCTACTAGATGCAATTGAATTTTTAGCCTATATTTGTCCTAAGATTTCCTCACTCGACGAATAAATATCTGACAGGTACCTATTTTGTTGTACCTTCAGTTGCATGTGCACGTGTTGTTAGTTAGTAGTCCATCATCATATTCAGAGTTCTAAATAAAAAAATTATATCTTTAGTTTCGGATGCACAATTAGACTAGGGTGCAATTACCAATATTAGTGGTCAACCACCTAATTTAATGTGATATCCCCCTTGATTTTGGACATATAAGGACATATTAATGTTATAACACTAAGGACATGATAAATTTATCATATGGATCTAAGAAAAAAATAGTAGTAAGGCTATTGTTTCTTGTATTTGTGCAAATTAGAATTATTATCAGAAATCTCCATTGAAGATGAGGGTCAATGCTATGGAGTAAGAAATCCAACCATTAGTTGGTGTGTTGGAAATATTTGGTCCTTTAGTTGGCAATATGTCTAAGGCAAGCCAAGAGTAGAACTATAAAAATATCACTTTTGTTTGATACAAGAGTAGAACTATACAAATATTAGTTTTGTTCAAGCCAAGATTAGAACTATACAAATATTAATTTGGTTCAATCCAAGTTGAAGAATAAGTTAGTTATGGTAATAAGAATAAGATAAGAATAACATTATCCATTTACCTTGTGTAAACCATTCCATTTGGTGTTTGTTTCACTAAGTGTAAGTTAGGTATAAGCTATTTGTTACCTCTTTATTACCTTTTATTTTAATTGTATCCATATTTTGTATTGATCAAATGAGGATTTAACCCGAAACGGATGCCATTAGACACAAACTCAATCCTAAGGCCAACTAAGGATAAAAAACAACAAGCGCTAATTAATCTAGGAGTTAATAATGCAAACAAACCTTCTCACAAAGAAGCACTAGTTGGTGATGGAATCCAACATCACAGCATCGATGCGCAAAGGGGTTGAGTTTCAGCGGCTGGGAAATTTATGTTGACAACCTGCTTAATGAACTAATGCCTTGGTGCAAGTTACCTCACCGAGCAGTGGGAAACCCTCCAAGGAGTCCGAGTGAGTTTATCCAACGTTGATCCCAAGTACAACACCACCTTCCCTGTGTTTTCAGCTTATGTAGGAAGTCTAAAAGATTATGGCCTATATGGTACCACCTACTATACCAAAGAAGAGGGGGGACAGACGATAGTTGACACCAAGACCATCAAATTAGGGTTTATTACTCTGAGGGCCCCAATGTGACCTCGTGATTGACCCTTGTGTTAGAAGGGCATCCCAAAGTGAGTGATATAACAACTAGATTTTACTCCCTAACTCAAGGCTTTATGCTTTTTTAGCAGCTTTGGAAAGTTATTCTCACAATCATATTTCAAATCTCTACACCTAAGCTAATATGGGTTTGGAGAGCCCTAGAAAATTTTCTAGATAAATTTTAATTAGCACTTGATTTTAGGCTCTTGTTACTCAAAGGAGTGGTCGTGAAACTGATGGTGTTTTGACTTGACTCTTTAAACCATGCAAGAGGAAAATGAAATGCAAGAAATTCAACATTGATGAAAACTATCTATGGGAAGGAGCAAGAGGTTTTAAGAAAATAAATAATTTCTTGATAGATTACTATGTGTGCAGTACTGCAAAATGACTTGATTTTTAAAAATACCATGCGAATGTCATAGTTCACTTAGTACACCTATACAAGATTGAATCAAATGTCATCATTTCTAACATAGTAAACTTTTATGATTATTGATACCACCATAAACATCTTTAATACTCATAAGAAATCCTTCATCCCCTCTCTTCTCTACCTCCCTACTTTGTTCCCCCACTTAAAATTTTATTTTAATCCTAAGAAATTAAGAAGGAGATCAGGGGTATGTTTGATGATGTTTACCTAGTGTTCAAGGTTTGCCACAATTTGGGCTAGCATGTTGTTAGCTTTTGGTAGCTAAAAATAAGTAGAGTGTGGGAACTTTTGAACCTTCTACTTCATTTGTACTTTTCCAATAGTTTGGCTCTGGTAATCTCAATTGAGAGAGGCTTAGAAGTTTGTTGTTTCCTTGCATGTTGGTAACATGATTAATTTTGCATGCCACAACATAAATGGTTGAACTTTTGAAGTGAGAGGTGCTCTACCAACATGGCAAATAATGATCAAATAAATCATCATCCATCCCATTTAATTCACCCTTACTATATTTGCATGGACTCATTTGATTAATCTTTTCTAACCTTTGATGAGGACAATTTCAGGAGCATAATTTCCCGATTATATAATTTTGGGAGTATATTTAGTAAATTATTATTTACCTGGTGTAAGGTTTGGCAGAGACTAATTCAAATGTGATTCATGGATAGTGTTTTTGTGGTGAACTACAGAAAATTTGTCCTTTGGCCACATTGAATTTGAAAATTAGTAAGTTTCATGGTTTGTTGGCTATAATGTTTGGTACTAATGGTAAATCTGAAATACTGAGACATGGGATGCCATCAATCAATAAATATTACTTTCATAAAATCTTAAAGGTTGATTGTGGTAAGAAAACTTTATGTCTCACTATCCTCATTTTCCAGAAGAGAATATGGGGTTATTTCATTGGTCTATGCTTTTAATTTTCATCATTGCTTGAGAGATAGATAACTATCACCGAAATTCTGTATTTTTTCTCATATGGAATCCTTAAAGATGGGGGTTTTCAATCTGTTGATGGTTGTTTCTCCCAATTGTTCTTCTTCCTTTAAAAGCTATGAAATGTGGGAATCAAGACAAAATAAGCATCAATCCTATTTCTTTGCAGTATTACAATCTGGCATAGATAATCTTTTATGTCACTCTTTCTTCAACACGGTACTATACAAAGCCTTAAATTTTTATCAACAGATCAAAGAAAGCATTTTCTTTTCTAATGACTACATTTCCAATTGGTGTGGCAACATTTGGACAATAAAGAAGAGTAAAAACGTTTTCTGGGGCAGACATTCGTATTCCTGTTGGTGTGGCAACATTTGGGCAACACATGAGAGTTAAGAATGTTTTTTTTAACATATATTATAAATTCATATGCATGGCATTGTTTGGGAAACAATGGCAATGAAAAAACGTCTTTTTTTAATTAATGAAAAACTTAGTGCTTTCTATCCACCATTTTGTCTAAAAAAAAATAGTGAAGTTTCCGGGATATGACGATACATAATCAAAATTCCCCCCCTTGCAGTGAACAATTGCAAGAACAAGAGTACCTTGGGAAGATTGCAGAAGCATATTGGAAGTAATCTCAGTCCATCAGTATCTTTGGATTCCCATAACATAAGCAAGTTTAAAAATTTGGGTCCATTGAACTGGTTGATTATGAAGATGAAGCATACATGCATTCTCAGGAGAGCGAGACCTACATTTTACATAGAGTAGAAGAAATTTGTAAGGATGCCTCAATGTCTCAGATTTGTAGTGTGAGGAAATACTATGGCCCCAAGATTGCATAAAAATAAGAAGAGAGCCAGGCTGCGAAGGTTGTCACATACAAATAAGGATGGAGAGCCTCTGAAGAAAATTATTTTTCCTGGAATGGTGGGAAAAATGAGTATTGATATTACCAAGTATTGGTGTCAGAAATATCAAATTTTTTGAGGTTTGATGAAGGAATTAAACCATATGAAGATGCACCAAATATTGTCATTTTGGGGGGGGCACAAAATGTGGATCTAGATCAACATGTTGAGTTGTCGTGACTTTCCAGTCTTCGTCTTGCAGTTGAAACTTGAGATTGAAAAGGATTGTGTAAATGGTAGGTTGAAGGCCATCACTGCTCACTTTAAGGATATATAATTACCTACTGGCATTTGACATGCCCGATGCAAACATGCGATACTAAGAATGGATCTGTATTGATTCTAGGTCTGTGAAGGCGAGAAGTTATAGAAATGTATTCTCTTTCAAGAAAACTAAGTTCAAAATCTTGCATGTGGATGATAATGAAGTATACTCCATGAATTATTAATGGCTATTGGAAACTTTGTTGCTTGTTGGGAGTTATTAGCTATGAAATTGTGATAAGTATCTAAAGCAAAGTTTAGGATATGTTTCAGGTCCATTCTACAATCTTAAAATTTTGGATTTAAATTGAAGCCTTCTATGATCCTACCATGATAAGAATAATAACCAGAGTATCAAGCACATTGGTCCACTATGTAGTTTTAGGGTTCCATATCCAAAGAAAATTTCATGAAACCATGCTTGAACAATGATTTAAGATTGGAATGATTTATAGGTTTAAACAAGGTTTAGTCAATCTTCCTTTAGCCGATAATCAGACTTGCATTGTGGAATTATTTGTCACATGTGGACTTATCTAATTCTCCCATGACTTGAGGAGAATGTTGGAATGATTTGAGGAGGGTTGTTACACCTTGAACACCTCATCCATGACACTTTTGGAGCTGATTTGAAGGGTTCATCCACTCTTAAGGGGTGTTACTGATGATTTAGGTAGATTTTTCACCTTGGATATCTATGTGTCCACCTTGGAAGATACCTAAACGACTTTACTTGCATACTTTGAGGAATGTGTTGATGATATACCCCTTTGGAGGCCTTTGGATGCTAGACATTACACCTTGTATTCACCTCCTTCCTTCATTAAGGGAGACATTACACTCTCTTGGGGCCTTTTCACTTGGATCTTTGTACATGTGGTTTGACCACATCATTTTTATTGTATTTTTTGACTAGGTAGTTGGAGGAAGTAATATTTTATCCCTCCCTAGGCTATATATAAGGATCTCACATGAGACATTTCTATAGGCTATATATAAGGATTTCACATGAGACATTACTATTTTATTGTAAATGAAGTTGAGAGAGTCTTCCAGTTGTTATTTGAGAGAGTCTTCCAACAATTTTAAGAGGGGAAAGCAAGGATTTTCATCACTATAAAAGAATATTTTGTGGAGTGGGGGTTGATTTCCATTTATGGTTTTCAGATTCCCAGGTATGTCTTAAATTTCCAACATGTAATTAGTTTATGTTTATAGGATCTATGCAAGAGTTTGTTGTGTGCATAGTGTGTCTCTTGTTGCTGATTTTTCCCCAGAGATTGAACGATTTTCTAGGTCCAATTATTTTTACACAAATTCTTTAGTGTTCATTTGATTTTGTTTTCTTTTCCCAGGTTTGATAAATCACCCCTTTCAGTGTATAACACTTTTTTCAAGCCTCGATAGAGGAGTTACAATGTAGTTGCACAAAGGCAATGGGGGAATTTTATGGTTCAGAGGAATATAATCAATCCCAGAGGTCCCCTAAAGATGTCTAGAGTCTAGGAGAGGGTGATAATCTATAACCAGTGAAGGAGGAAAGAGTGGTAAGAACTCAAGATTTGAAAGCTTGAAGGAAGGGCAAGAAATGCATTAAGCTACTAAAAGAAAAGCCTCAATTGGTCCTTGGGGTGGATATCACAATGGAGTATGTTGTGGGAATGATAAGTAGAACCCTAACGTGTCATTTGTATGGAAGGGAAGGAAGGGAAGGAAGTGCATTAAGTTTCTAAAAGGAAATCCTCAATTGGCCCTTGGGGTGGATGTCACAATGGAGTAGGTTGTGGGAATGATAGGTAGAACCCTGACAAGTCATTCCTATGGAGGGTTTATATTGAAGAAAAAACTATTCGGTCGGATAGAGAGATCTTGGACCCAAATGTTAGGATACTCACATGGTTTCCACACATTAGTAAAAGGTTGGTTTGTTTTCAATTGTCAATTCAAAGTGGACACCATTCTAGTTTTATTGTCGAAATTGTGTTGTGGTACAACCTCAATGATATTGAAAAAATGGATGTCAAAACTTGATCCAAGAACGGAAAGGGTTACCAAACACTACATCTAGGTTAAAATGTTGATATTGGCATTGGAGCTATGGTTTGTAAAATCCTTCAAGACCATAGGCGACATGGTTGAGCAGTTAAAAACATCCCATACGTGCATTGTAGCCAAAATTTTAGTTGAGTTGGATGTCAAGGAAGGGTCAGTGAAGGAGACTGAGATCGTGGTGGGGAGTTGTATCTACATTCAAGCATTGGAAGACAAGAAGCAAGACAAAGGATCTATGAATATTGAACTTGATGCTGGATGAATAGCATGAAACACAAGAAGCTCTGAACTTGACAATGGATCTGACATGAGACATTTCTATTTTAAAATCATTGGATAACACTTAGGGTACTCACCATTCTTGCTGCCCTTGCACATTCCCTCATGTGCTCCCCTTTCTCCTCGTAGACTCTCCTTCATGTTCCCTTGTGTGCTCCCCTTTCTCCTTGAAGACTTGCCCTTGTGTGCCCTCACGTGCTCCTGCTCTTCTCGCAAACTACCCTTTCTCCTTTCCTCCGAGACTAACCTTTCTCCTCGTAGAGGTCGCGTGCACACTCTATTCACGCGGGGTATGGATCAGTGCACAATACATGATGTGGCCAAGGTATGGATCGAGGATATGCATACACAAATGGGGGGGATTCGTTTTTGTTAAAAGGGTTTTGGTTTTGTTATTTATTTATTTATTAATTAATTATTTATAATATATAAATTATGTATTATATATATAATTTATTTTTAATTTATATATATATCTATATCTATCTATCTATATATATATATATTATAGTGGGTCTAATGGTTAAGAACATGTGTTTTCTCCTAAGAGGTCACAAGTTAAAATCTATACGGGGCTAGGATATGTATACCTCTGGCATAGACTTTACGAATCAAATCACTGGGCAGAGGGGATCCCTTGTCCCACAAACAAGGGGGTCTCATACAACAATTTGGTGATTATCTTGTTATTAGAGCTAAATTTGAATAGGGATTTTGTTTATCTTGTTGATATTGACATCCTTTTGTATGTGGTGGTCAATGACAATGGTTAGTGTGACCTAGAAGGTAGATTGAAAACATTATGGGTTAACAACCAAATTTCTATTGTTACCACTTGTTAGTAATAGGTTTGTGTGCAAAGTGACCAAACACTCTTATAATAATCAGAGAAGGTTATTGATTGTTGAGTTGTTGTGTGGAGGAGCCATCTGTCTATCTCACTAGGAGTCATCCGTCAAACTATGATTCACAGTGCATGGAGGAGGTCGCATCTTCATGATGCTGAAGATTTTTGAAGGGGGCACATTGCATTGAAGGATTGTTGTTACTATTAAGTTGCGGGAGAATTTGATGTTTGCCAGAATTGCACGAGAGAGCAAGTCACCTCTGCGGATTTGATTATTGAATCATTGCCACCGCTCACAAGGAATTTCTTGCAAATTGTCACATATTCTAATGGCCAGAGCTTAAGGGAGGGCACATATTGTTGTTGTTACCACCAATAGACCTAAAAAACTGTTGTCAAGAATAATTCATTGTCTTCTTTGGTGGTCACGTTCTATCCAAATCATAGAATATTTGTTGTACCAGATAGAAGGAGATTTGTTGTCAGGAAAGAGGAATAGGAGCCTGTCGTGATCTATTGTGATCTAAAATTTAGCCAACAATTGGTTTTGTTATCACTCCAGGAGTTTTTCTAGGTTGTGATCGAAAGAGCATGGTAAGTTAATAAAGAACTTAATCAATAACTCAATAACTCATATAAACTGTAACTCTTAATTCCAACCCCTTAACTTTATTACACCCATCACCCCTAACACTTAACCTTTATAACCTAGAATTAATATAAACCTTAACCACTGAGCATTATAACCTCTAAATCCCCTATAACCTAATTACATATATAAGCTTAAGTTTCATGGTTATCACCTCAATTTATCCTACAAATAACTCATATAAACTATTAAGAACCAAATATCAATATAGTATAGAAAAACCTCAGAATAAGTACTCAACACCTTGAAAAAGAGAGAAATTCAAATAATAAGCCTTTTCGAGGGGGAAACCTCCTTATGCCCACATAAATTTACAATTCCAAGATGATTCCAACTAAAAATGTCTCCTTGGTATATATAAGATACTAGGAGGTATAATTAAATCTAATGGAATAAAGCCGACATAAATAATATAACATTACTAATGTGATATGCCCCAATTAAGGGGTAATGAGCCAATATTAGGGCTTAACATTCCCCTCCCCTTGAGACAAGTGTTGTCTGCAACACTTGAGTAACTCTAGATGCTTTTGTATAAAAGACTCATCTTCCCAAGTGGAATCTTTAGCCAGTAGTTTCCTCCATTTAATGAGATACTTTGAAATGGATCCATTCCTCAGCTGGCGAACTCTTGTGTCAGTGATGGCTTCAAGATCCAATATGATTTTTCCTTCCTCATCAAGTTCTTGCAATATAGTTTGAACTGGGATCTTGTCACCTATAACCTTCTTTAAGCATGAAACATGGAAAACTGGGTGTGCTCATGAATATGTAGGCAACTCCAATTTGTATGCCATAGTACCAATCTTTTGCAACACCTTATAAGGGCCATAGTACTTTGGTGATAATTTATTATTCTTTCTGGCTTGCTTGAGGGACATCTGTTTGTATGGTTATAGTCTT
The DNA here is from genome assembly GCA_032191745.1 of Picea mariana. Lineage (NCBI taxonomy): Eukaryota > Viridiplantae > Streptophyta > Pinopsida > Pinales > Pinaceae > Picea > Picea mariana. Next base: position 3,906 of record JASDQU010686880.1, on the reverse strand, counting down.
AAAAACACCCAATCCTCTACTTCAGAACTTCTTTCACTATGATGTTTATTTGCTTGTTGTTTCAGGTTGTCCTTTAAGATTTGGAGAACTTGTTGTTGATGCTCGATGTAATCTTCCACTGCTTGA
>JASDQU010686879.1:135394-147606 GCA_032191745.1 Picea mariana | reverse complement strand
TAATAACCTTATAAATATCTCATAAATGATTTCTTTTATCTTTCTTAATATTATATATATATATATTCTTTACTTCCTTTTAAGTACTTTACAATTGCAATGATTTTGCTTTTTTTCCCCTTATATTCTATTTATTAGGCAACATATTAGTTTCTTCCTTCAATTTTCTTTGGCAGTGAAATGTCTTCTTCAAATGTGAACCAAGATACCACTTCTCTTCTCTGTTTTATTTTTCTTCTTGATTTCTAGTTCTTCCAATTTTCTGGCAACGGAATAGATGTTTGTTACAATGTATTGCAGCTGCTGTAGAAACCATTGGATTGTTGTATTCAAATCTTCATTCATAATAAAATGCTCCATGATTCTCTTCTATTCCATGTGGATCTAGTTTTGCCGATAATATGTTTGACGAAATGCCTTTAATGGAATGAATGCAAACCGTTTGAAAAAAATTGTCAACCATTTTAGAGCATTTACTACACAAAGGTTATAATATTCCAGCCTAGCATATCTGGGGATATTATAGTAGTATCAGAGCTGAAGATCTTGCCAGCTTGNTCAAATCTTCATTCATAATAAAATGCTCCATGATTATCTTCTATTCCATGTGGATCTAGTTTTGCCGATAATATGTTTGATGAAATGCCTTTAATGGAATGAATGCAAACCGTTTGAAAAAAATTGTCAACCATTTTAGAGCATTTACTACACAAAGGTTATAATATTCCAGCCTAGCATATCTGGGGATATTATAGTAGTATCAGAGCTGAAGATCTTGCCAGCTTGAGGAGAAACAAGGATACCCTAGCCAAATTCTACAAGCGCAACAACTCATTTTGTGTGGCAGAGGTCGATTTGGGTTGTGTAGATCGAGTTTACTTGGCGGGAGGCTGAGTTTGTTGTTGAGCGGTCGCTGGAGGGCCGATTTTATTCATTGCAGCATTGTCAAGACCTGTGAGGGTTCCTTAGGCAGTTTGTGGGGTATAGGAGAGGTTGTGTAGGTTTTTTTTTTCAGACTGCGTAGCAAAGGAGGAGAGCCATAGGCTCTTGAGATCAAACTGAGAGAAGTTTTGAAGAAGGTTGAGTGCCTTATTTGTTGGGGGTTCATTGACACAATTTGTGAGTCGTGGGGGTCCCATAGGGGCTCGATTTACCCTTTCCACAACCGTGGAGATTCATAGCAATCACGCGAGAGTTTTTTGGAGGTTGTGGTATTAGTGGAGGAGGGCTGAATCCCTCCCTTGAGCTATATTACGAGGCAGGGGAGCCATGGGGCTCTATATGAGGTCACAAGTTTCTTGGGGCTAGAGAGGAGGATCCCGAGTCATCGTCTGAGCTCATGGGATGTAGGAGAGGGAGCCAAGAGCTCCAGTACATGCTGCGGGTTTTTTTTTTCCAGGTTGCAAGGGTCGTATGTAGGCCAAGTGTTAGAAATTAAGGGCTAAACAATAGGCTAGCTTAGAAATGAAAATATATTCTTTTCAAAATTTTATCTACAAGAAATTTAACACAGTTGTAGAAGTAAAACCAAACTGCAGAAAGCTAAAAAAAGAACAATAGTACCAGATTTGTTGAAGTTGCCTTCCTCCGGTGTATGCTCAGAAATTCACTCCTAATTCATTGATCAAACCCTTAGGGAAGACTTCTTTTATGAGACTGTGATCATGCCAAATAGGACTACATGGATGGCTGGAAAAACACTGTAGGAAAAGGACAACTACACCAGGCTCAGGAACCAATTAAAACATCAACAAACCCTCTTAAGATGCTCAACATCCCTAGGGTTTATGCCTTAGAATAAGACCCAACTGAAATGCCCAGAAATCGGCCTCAAAACAACAGGACAAAATCCTCAAACAACAGGCTGAAACCTCAGGTCGAAAACCTCAGAACAACAAGTCGAAAACTCAGACAGCAGGCCGAAACCTCAGGCTGAAAACCTCAAAACAACAGGCAGAAACCCTAAGAACAACAGGACAAAACCTCAGGCTGCAGGCTGAAAACTCAGGATAGAAACACTTAGAATAACATGCCAAAACCTCAGGAGGAAACCCTTAGAACAACAAGACGAAGCCTGAGGAGGAAAACCCTTAGAACAATAGGCCAAAACCTTAGGAGGACCCTTAGAATAGTAGGTCGAAATCTCAGGCGGAAAACCTCAGAACAACAGGCAGATACCCTAGGCTGAAACCTCAGAACAACAGGCAGAAACCCTAGGCTGAAACCTCATAATAGCAGGCAAAAAACCTCAGACTGAAAACCTCAGAACAACAGGCAGAAATTGTAGGATGAAACCTTAGAACAACATGCATAAACTATAGGATGAAACCTTAGAACAACAAGCAGAAAACCTTAGACAGCAGGCCAAAACCTCAGGCTGAAAACCTTAGAACAACAGGTCGAAACCTCAGATACAAGGGCAAAAAACGCAGAGCATAGATATATCCAAATGAGGCGCTATCCCCTCATATAAATACTAAACGTGACCTCAAAACCACTAGGGCCGACCTGACTTATTTTGACTGGGCCGACTTTTCATATAACAATAAAATAATAAATATAAAGATAAATATAATGAGCCGACATGACATATAAAGGAGGGCTGACTTAACACATAAAGGAGGCCGACTTAACACATAAAAGGGGGTCGACTTAATACATAAAAGGGGCAAGACAACATTACATGAAGGGTAAGCACCAACGTCCACTTAAGGCATATAGACCACATAAGTCTTATAAAACATATTAGGAACTTTTCATCATCACTGCATACATGGAAGGCTTATGATGTGATCATGCCTTTCTTCTTAACTGCTCCTAGGTCACATAGACCATCCCAAGAGAGAAGAAGGTCACACATCATATCGGCTTGGTACTAGACCAAGAATTTGCCTGGTCCGAGACCAGGATACCCTAGAACACATCCGGGGGCCCTAGAACATATCTAGGGGCTTATGTCATCAAATTGCTTGGTCCCCGACCAAGAACCCCAAAAATACATTGGGGGCCCTGTTATAGTTGAAGTTGTAGGTTGGGCAAAGCCCGACCCAACCACAAGGCAAGTGCTACAACTTGAGAATCCTATACCCAATGTCACCTCGATGTATGTCCCGCACTTCAAGGGTGACTAGGTCACTCTAGGGAGGCGATCCTGGTGACCCTAGGGTGATTGAGATGGAGATGAAGATGGATGGAAGTGAATTCCCTATAGGTCAAGTCTAAGTGGAGTGAAAGGTGGAAAGAGGTGCCTTGTAAGTCAAGTGATTGTTGCCCCACCGGTATAATACTTCTCCGGATGATTGTACCTGCCCGAGACACAAGAAAAGACACTTTGCAACAATATATGTTAGCTGGATCAGCAAGTTAAGCTTGCTGTCCCTAGTTTGCAGCAATAGATAACAATATATATCAGCAATAAAATGATACTATAAGCTATTCAATAAATGCTGAAGATCAAGTAGAAAATGCAAGAGAAAAACTAGTGAATGACTAGCTAAACTCAAGATGAAAAACCAATACTCTTAGCATAAAAGATAAGGCTGTTGTAAACACTTGTCTGCAGCAAATTATATCAGCCTTATGGCTGTAACATTCAATGTATTACAGCAAGAAAATCAGCCACTGAAATCTCCTCAAACTTTGCCAAAAAGTGTGCTGGACCAAAGAGAACAAGTGTGCAAACTTTGAGCAAAATCCAATGGTTGATAAAAGAGTTATTCAAGTAAGTTAGGGTTTCTGCATCCCTAATGGCTGAAGATGCAATTTTGTAACAACAACAATAAGTAGCCCCTAGATGGGGACACCCTAGTGGTTGTGAGGTGCCCAAGGCACAAGGAAAACAATCCACTTTGCAAGAAGTAAAAATGACCGAAAATCACGCTTCCCAATGCAATATTTTATTTCTCCAATGCAACAAATCAATGACTAGTGCCTTTACTATTGGGTTAATGGAGTCAAAAGGCGCTTAGAGAAGCTACCTTCTCGGGGGTGTAAGCCCTTTTACTTCCCAAGGAAAGTTTCTCTAAGCTAGGGTTTAAGCCTAGAGGGTGTATGCCCTTATACTTCTCTTAGCAAACCCTTAATCAATGAAATGAAGCAAATAAAATGATGAAGGCTATGGTGGGGGTGTATGCCCTTATACTTCCCACCTAGCCCCTAGCATAACAATAATTGACTTGAATAAAATGATAGCAAGAGAGTAAAAACCATACCAAGATCAAGAGAAATGCTAAGACAATTCACCACAAGAGCTAGAAAGCATCATCCAAAGYTAGCGCTAGGATTTCCTCCATCAACCATTCATAACATAGCCATAAACAAGTGTACAAGAGCTAAAAGAGCCAAGAGGGCCAAAAATTTTAGACCAAAGCCTCTTACAAGGGGGAGAGTTATGATTAAAATGAGATCTTATGATCTCTATTTATACTAAATGTAGCTACAATAGTTTGTCCACAAAATAAGGAGTAAACCACAAGATTTGGGGTCAACAACCCTAATCTTGCCCCCTTAACAAAATAATATTAAACAATTCACTTAAAATTTCACTTTTTGCACAAATAAAACTCTAATTTAGGAGGATGTCACCCCTTTAGGGGACGTTTTGCCACTTTGAGGAAGTCGTTGGTGTTGGAGAAGCGTGGATGGATCTCCAAAGGCCATGTGTCAAGCATCTAGGCACTCATTTCACGGTGAAGGCCCTTCTCCTCCTCAAACGTCCATGTGTCAAAGAGTGGCACCTCACCACCATGCCCTAGCCCCCAAGATCATGACGTCAAGCTCAAAAGTGGAGCGTTTTGCCCCTCTTGGGCAAATCGTTTAGCAAGTAGGGGGTGGGCTAGGTTGTCCAAGTCGTCATCAAGGCCGTCCAAGTTTGATCTCTCTCATTTGGCATGCGGGCCCCTGACATCCAACCTGTGGGCTTGTAGCCCCATGGAAGCCCAAGCTAGGCTCGTTCTCCTAAAACTGTCCACCAGCTAGGTCCTGCAAAGACAAATGAACATGCCCTCCAAGGATCTCAAGTCATAACATCATGATAAGTTAATCCAATCAATAAATAAGCCATCCAAGCATGTGCATCAAAGATCACCATATCAAACAATTAACAACTCAAAGACACTATGTGACTTGTCAAGCTTAAATATGGGAGGGTTGACAAGGTGTCCTATTGGATAGATCTTGCCCTAGGTCAATGAGAGCTTCCAAGAGGTCCCTCTCTAAGCCATGTAAAGTGTATGAGGTGGATGGGGTCAAGACTCAATGGGCATAGGGCTCATGACATACTAGGGGGCCATAGTGTCTCATTCATGGGTGCCTTTGTAGAGGGTGTGTGGTACCTTCGTCTGCAATGCACTTTTTCCAAGCCCATCAATTGCCTTTTATCTTTCTTTCTTTATATTTTCTTTCATGATAGCATAAGGAGAGATTGAAGGTCACTGCCCTGGCGTGGTGACCAGGTGGTGGCAATGTCACCCACAAACACCTAATGGAAATGAGAAGGCTGGCTCGTGATGAGATCCCCTTTCTCCCAACCATGCAACTGAGAGGCATTACCCTGGTTTGGTGACTAGATGATGGTAATGTCATACCACTAGATATTCATGGACGTGATAGGCTGGCTCGTGATGAGACCTCCTATACTTCAACTAACCTTTCAAGCGTTTCTTTATTATATTGTGGGTCCCCTTTATTTAAAGATAAGCATTTCATTGCTTTCTTGGGTGATCCCTGGGCGAAGCATCTGGAAGGTTTATATAAGGCTTTTATCTTTTACCCAACACAAACCCCTCTGGGCCTTTAGCCCCTTCTTCCCATAGAATGAGGGACAACCCCTTCTTGGGTCAATACACCCAAAAATCCAAAGAGATAGGGAAATGGAGGGGAATAATGATGGATAGTGGTAAGTATGGCCGGGAACGATACGATGCCTCATTAAGGGAGTTACTAGGAGCAAGCCCATCCCCAAGGAAAACCACTTACTAGGGCACAATGTCAACCACCAAGGTGAAGCAAGGCAAAAGGCATAATGTCCAAGCACATATCATGAAATCTAGAGCAAATCTAAGATACAACATAATCAAATGGCTTAAATATTGAAATGATGCTCACCATAATACTGACTTGTACCTCATGGAGCAAGGTCCATTGCCTTTCGGAAGCCAACTGGTGTGGTGGATTCCATCTGTAAACTTGTGACCATCTGTGGTGGTGAGTGGGTTTTCCATCTGTGCAAAAGGGTACTGCTGGTCATGTAGTCTCTCGACACTCCATATCGGCAACCTAAGGGCCTCGAGACATCATCTCCTTAGTTATCCACAAAATGGGGATAACAGGCCCAACTAGGGTCTTTTGCCATGGCTCTAACTTCTTGGTCCTAGACCAAGAACCCCAGGAGTGCACTAGGGGCCCTAGATCACAACTAGGGTCTTTTCCATCCTCCCGGAGAATGGCTCTTGCAGCTGCATTAATTTTTACACTCGCTCTCAATAAGAGAGGCATTTTCAGTAACGCCAAGCTTGTCTCGAAAGTACACAAATTTTTTCAACGACAAGGGCTTGGTCAATATATCTGTAGTTTGTTTTGCAGTCGGAACATACTGAATACTGAGAATGTTCTTCTGCACCATGCCCCAGACATAGTGATATCTCATCTCAATGTGTTTCGATCTGTCATGAAACACAGGATTCTCGGAGAGCTTTATACAACTTTGGTTATCACAGTGAATTACTGTGAGTTCCAGCTCAGTACTGAACAAATCTGAGAGTAGCGTTCTGAGCCACACTGCTTCTCTACTAGCAACACTAGCAACAATGTATTCTGCCTCTGCAGTGCTTTGGGCTATGGAGCCCTGCTTCCTGCTGGACTAGGAGATCATAGCTGAACCCAAACTGAAACAATATCCGGAAGTTCTCTTCCGGTCCACTGCACTTCCCATCCACTTTGAATCTGAAAAGCCATGAAGCATTACACCTCCACTAGAAGTGTATCTGAGCCCATAGGCTATAGTCCCCCGAACATATTTGAGAATATGCTTAGCAACAACCATATGAATGTGTTTTGGCTCACACATAAATTGACTGAGGGGATTCATTGCATAACAATTGTTCGGCCTGGTGTGTACTAGATACATCAAGGATCTAATAATCTGACGATATACTGTAGGGTCTTCTGGATCTGAACCTGTAGCTTGATCATGTAACTTCTTCAACTTAGAAATCATAGGCGTGGTCATGGACTTATAGTCCAACATCCCAAATCCGCGAAGCACATCAACTGCATACTTACCTTCTGAGAGAAAGATCTCACCAGGTCTCCGCCATACCTCTAAACCAAGAAAATAATGCATAAGACCCAAGTCCTTCATTTCAAACTCTGTTGACAACTCCCTCTTAGTCTGAGCTATTAGATGTTCCTCACCAGTAAGGAACAAATCATCGACATATAAAACCAAGATCACTGGATGATTCTTCACAACCTTTATGTAAAGGTTGGGATCTGCTATACTCTTGGAGAAACCAAGCTTCTGAAGAAAACTGTCAATTCTTCTGTACCAAGCTCTCGGAGCCTGTTTCAATCCATACAAGGCTTTCTTGAGTTTGCAGACATGGGATTCCTTCCCATGGATCACAAAATCCTCTAGCTGCTCTATATAAACCTCTTGCTCGACTTCACCATTAAGAAAAATAGTCTTAACATCCATTTGGTGAAGTTTCCAACAAAAAACTGAAGCAAGTGAAATAATAACTCTGATAGAGGTATACCTGGCAACAGGAGCAAAGACCTCATCAAAATCTATTCCCTCTTTCTGAGGGAAACCATGAGCCACAAATCTAGCCTTGTATTTTTCAACATTGCCATCCGCTGCATGCTTTATTTTGTAAATCCATTTAGAAGTCACGACTGATTTTCCTTGTGGTCTTGAGACCACTTCCCATACATCATTCTTTAATATTGACTCGTACTCTTCTACCATGGCATCCTTCCACACTTTGTGTTTGGCAGCCTCATCAAAGGTGGAAGGTTCTGACTTAATCACATGATTCAACTGAGCAATCAAACCTGAGTACTTATTTGGCTTCTTACTTTCTCTGAAAGTACCCTTTGGTGCTGCATGCTTCTCTGCTTCCTTTAAAATTTCTCGACACCAAGCTGGCCTCCTTTTGGCAAGAGGTGCCTCTAGGGGTATCTCAATGGAATCTCTTATGGGATCCACTGAAGGCTCTCTGGCCTCCTCTCTCTGCTCATATGAATGTTTAGAAACTGAGTGTTCTGAAGTTGGAGCTTCTTGCTCCTTTGCATCATTGGGAAACTCTCTAGAGTGTCGAAATACTGCTTCCTCATGAAAGGTCACATCTTTGCTGACCTCAACATATTTCTGATCAGGAATATAAATCCGGTATGCTTTTGAGGTTTCATTGTACCCCACAAATGTGCCTTTCTTTCCAGAGAGCTCTAACTTCGTCCTCTTTTCTTTTGGTACATGAATGTAGACATGACTACTAAAAATTCTCAAGTGATCAACTAAAGGCTTCTTACCTGTGAAGACTTCTTCTGGAGTTTTCTCTTCCAAGGCTTTGTGAGGACACCTGTTTTGTAAATAGACTGCAGTACTAGCAGCCTTGGCCCAAAGGTACAACGGAAGATCCTGATCATACATCATAGCTCTGGCTGCCTCACAAATTGTCCCGTTCTTTCTTTCTGCAACCCCATTCTGCTGGGGATTGTAAGACACTGTCAGCTCCCTCTTAATCCCAGAAGCCCAACAGATATCATCATACTTATGGTTGTCAAACTCTTTTCCATTATCTGTTCTGAAAACACGGATATGTCTGCCTGTTTGATTCTCAACAAGATTCTTAAATTCCTGAAACTTACTGAAAGACTCATCTTTAGTTTTCAGAAAATAAATCCATGTTTTCCAGGAGCAATCATCAATAAAAATGATATAATAAAGACAACCATTCATGGACAGAGCTGTCATAGGCCCACATAGGCCCACAAAGATTAGAATGAATAAGATCTAAAATACCATTGGCTCTTCTTCTACTGTGTGGATAAGCTTTCTTTGTATTTTTACCAAGAGCACAGCCTCTACAAACACTATCATGCTCAAAATGAAAAACTGGCATACCTGTTACCATCTTTTGCAAACCTAAGAAAGCATCGTAATTGAGGTGTTCAAACCTTCTGTGCCATAGTTCGTAGGGGTTGATCATCTCATGAGCCAATGTTTGAATAACCTGACCCGAGACTTTATAAAGTCCACCTTCTTGAACCCCAATCACCATGGCTGAGCTCATACTTTCATTTGAGGGCCACATAAGAGCCTTTCCTTTTGAGAAGGCTACTGTGTACCCTTTACTTTCTAGAACTGCAACTGAAATGAGATTTTTCTTTAAACCAGGAACATAAAGAATTTCTTCAACTTGTACAACATTACTTGATTGAAGCTGAAAAGAAGCTGAGCCAACTCCTTTGACGTCATAAGTACCATCATCACCCAGTTCTACTTTTGCATTAAACTTCTTCTCTCTGTAATTTACAAGAGTCTTCTTGTGCCCTGTCATGTGTTTGGAAGCCTTGCTGTCCACTAACCAAGTGTCAATTGAGTTGGTGATAGCACTAGACAGTGCTGATACAAGATAACTCTCTCTTCGCTGCTCTTGCTCTTTGGTGGCAGCTCTAGTTCTCTTTTTTTGAGATTCTTCTTCTTCCTCAGCTGCAACCGAGGCATGAAATTTGCCTTTTTGTTTCTGCTTTGAAGGAGGATTTCTGTAGTCCCTTGCATAGTGTCCTAACTTGTTACAGTTATAACATCTTACTCTAGGCAAATGAGAGTGAGGGTGAGAGTGCTTACCTTGAGGTTTCTTACCTTTGTCTTTGTGCTGAGGAAACCTCTTCCATTTCTTGGCCTTGGCGGAAAGAGCATGATCTTTCATAGTGGAGGGCTCATTTCTACTTTTAATTTTTCCCTCTTCTTCCAAGCAATCATGCCATAATCTCTCAAAGTTAGGTTGAACTTCTCTTCCATTCACGGATGAGAGGAATGTCTCCCATGATTCTGGAAGACCATCCACTGCTGTCTGTATCAGGTCATCATCATCTACAACAACTCCAATTGCCACAAGTTGATCTCTTGTTTGGGCAATTTTGAAAAAGAAGGCGAAGATGGTTTCATCCTTTTCCATCTTTAATGCATGCAACTGTTTCTTCAAAGTCCTCTTCTGGGTAGGATCCTTCTTCTCATACAAATTTGCTAGGGCATCAAAGCAATCTTTTGCTGTTCTTAAGTGAGCAATGAGAGGCATCATACTATCTTTAACTGAGTAAAAAATGGCCCTCTTGGCTTTTCCCTGCCTCTTCTTATAGGTTGCTCTTCCTGTATTTGAAGCAGGTTCTTCCACTACTTTGGTAACCAATTCATCCAGATCACTTTCTTCTAGGATGTTCATGACCCTAGCTTTCCAGGCATTGAAGTTTGAAGCACCTTCAAGCCTGTCTTCTGCTTTAACTGAAGATGAAGCCATGTTGAGATTTGAAAGCAGGAAAAACCTGACAATAACAAGTTTACAACTAACCTGATTTACAAACCCTTAATAGAGGATCAACACAGTCTCAAAAGTTTGCCACAAATGAGCTCTTTTCACGCCCTAAGTTCTGATACCATGTTAGAAATTAAGGGCTAAACAACAGGCTAGCTTAGAAATAAAAATATATTCTCTTCAAAATTTTATCTACAAGAAATTTAACACAACTGTAGAAGTAAAACCAAACTGCAGAAAGCTAAAACAAGAACAATAGTACCAGATTTGTGGAAGTTGCCTTCCTCTGATGTATGCTTAGAAATTCACTCCTAATTCATTGATCAAACACTCAGGGAAGATCTCTTTTATGGGACTGTGATCATGCCAAATAGGACTGCATGGATGGCTGGAAAAACACTGTAGGAAAAGGACAACTATAGGAGGCTCAAGAATCAATCAAAACATCAACAAACCCTCTTAAGATGCCCAACATACCTAGGGTTTATGCCTTAGAATAAGACCCAACTGAAATGCCCAAAAATCGGCCTCAGAACAGTAGGACAAAAACCTCAGATAGCAGGCCGAAACCTCAGGCTGAAAACCTCAGAACAACAGGTAGAAAACTTGGACAGTAGGCCGAAACCTTAGGCTGAAAACCTTAGAATTGCAGGCAGAAACCCTAGGCTAAAACCCTTAGAATAGTAGGGCGAAACCTCAGGCTGCAGGCTGAAAACTCAAGACAGAAACCCTTAGAACAATAGGTCGAAACCTCAAGAGGAAACCCTTAGAACAACAGGCCRAAACCTCGGGAGGAAAACCCGTAGAACAACAGGCCGAAACCTCAGGCTGAAAACTTAGAACAACAGGMAGAAACCCTAGGCTGAAATCTCAGAACAACAGGCAAAAACTCTAGGCTGAAACCTCAGAACAACTAGGATGAAACTCTGTTGAGATTTGGGTACCTTGGAAAGTGGTCCCCTTGTGTTTGTGAGCCTCTAAACACAAGTGGGAAATACTTTGTACTATGTACCATGTACTTTATGTCTAATTTTACTGACTTAGGAGATTTAAGTCAAAAGTGAAATTTGGTCATTTTAGCCTAAAATGACTATTAATTCACTTTGTGGGTGAATTGAGGGACATAAAGTGAAACTGTGGAAACTTGAGTAAAGTGGGTTTTGAGTTGAGATTCTTTTGGAAAGATCTCGACCATTGTTAGAGATGGGGATGAGATGATCTCATCCACCCAACTTTTAGGTTTCCTTAAGAGGGACGCATAGGGCAAGTAGAGGCTCATTCTCACTTGTTTGTTCACCAAAGGAGCTTGGAAAAGGGCAAGGAGATGAGAATGGAAGCATTGGGAGAGGAGAGCTTGGGTGCCTCCTTTCATGGAGGGCTCATGAAGGCTTAGGGCCCAGTTTTTTGTGGCGATCACACTTGTTTGGAGAAGGACGCACCATAGGAGGGGGGCGCACAACTAGCAGGGAGCAGTTTTACTTGGAGGAAATCAGATTTGATTGTTTCAGTGGAGAGACAACACACAAGAACACATTGTGGTGCAAGGGTTTCTTTTTTAGAGCATCCAGGTTCAAGGGCGCTTCACTTTAGTTGATAGAGCAACAAAGGGAGAGGGTGCACTAAGCTTGGGTGCATATTTCCTTGGATCCTTTGGCAAGGCTCGAGAGGAGCTTG
>JASDQU010686879.1:90976-114980 GCA_032191745.1 Picea mariana | reverse complement strand
CCATCACTTCTTCTCTAAAAGAAAAATCTAAGGTTCAAGCAGTGGAATATCACATCGAGAATCAACAACAAATTCTCCAAATATTAAAGGACAACGTGACCATGGTGCAGAATCACATGAAACAACAAGCATATCAACATCGTAGTGAAAGAAGTTTTGAAGTAGGGGATTGGGTATTTTTAAGACTACAACCATACAAACAGATGTCCCTCAAGCAAGCCAAGAAGGACAATAAATTATCACCGAAGTACTATGGGCCTTATAAGGTGTTGCAAAAGATTGGTACTATGGCATACAAATTGGAGTTGCCTGCATCTTCACGAGTACACCTAGTTTTCCATGTTTCATGCTTAAAGAAGGTTATAGGTGACAAGATCCCAGTTCAAACTATATTGCCAGAACTTAACGAGGAAGGAAAAATCATATTGGAGCCTGAAGCCATCATGAACAAAAGAATTCGCCAGCTAAGGAATAGATCCATTCCAGAGTATCTCATTAAATGGAGGAAACTACCGGCTGAAGATTCCACTTGGGAAAATGAGTCTTTTATACAGAATCATCCAGAGTTACTCAAGCGTTGTGGACAACACTTGTCTCAAGGGGAGGGGCATGTTAAGCCCTAATGTTGGCTCATTACCCCTTAATTGGGGCATATTAGATTAGTAATGCTATTTTATTTATGTCGGCTTAGGCCATTAGTTGTAATATAGATTAGTAATGTTATTTTAACTATGTCGGCTTTAGGCCATTATTTGTAATTATACCTCCTAGTCTCCTATATATACCAAGGAGACATTTTCAATTCGAATCATCTTGTACTTGAACATTTAAGTGGGGTAAAAGGAGGTTGCCCCCTCGAAGAGGCTTATTATCTGAAATTATCTCTTTTTAAAGGCGTTGAGTACTTTTTCTGAGGTTTTTATATGCTATATTGATGTTTGGTTCTTAACATAAAACCTAAAAACATGTAATTAACCCACATAAAAAAATTATTTAAAGAGAATAATCCATACAAATTAAAATATCTAGTTAGATACCTCATCCAACACAACATTTGTAACATCCTTCTTGTGTATCTTCTTCTTGATCATCGAACTCGACATTTGTATCAACATACGGTTCAGAAACAATGTTGAAAGGATTGATGACATCATCATTGTCATCAATTTCATTTTTTATCATATCTTCATCGATATCATCATTGAGAATTGGCGCATTTTCTCCTATGCCTGGTTCATTGTTTGTGTCTTCTTCATCTGTCAACCCATATTCTTCCTATTCTAGATCTACATCATATTCTTCTTCAATATTATCTTCTTCATCTACAATATACTTTACGGGCCTTCCTCTTGTTGATTAAGGTTGGTTGTCATTGATGTCAACCCTTGAAGAAAGCCTTGTACCAAAAAGGTTTGGGTAATGGACCCAAGATTGTTTGATATAAATAAGACTCATTATTGTTTTGTCATAGTTGATAAGAAGTAAATAAGGATGAACTCCAAAGTGGTCCCCTTATGGTGAAAGCCCTCACGGGAAGATGTTTTGCGGAGTTAGAGAACCCATGCTTAATTGTGGAATAATGAGATGAAGGACAATGAATTTATCAGGGAAAATATCCTATATGGATAGTGCTTGTCATGTCATTTCTGGTGGTATGTAGAATGCCACATAACTCCTCACGGTTAGAGATTTATGACCATGTGATGTTGGAGAACCCAGGTTTGGGTAATGGACTCAAGTTTGTTTGATGGATAACGTTATGATTTTTGATATCTGTTAAGGTAATAATATTATATAAGGATATTACATGTCATTCCACTTCTAGTGTTAAGTGGAATGTCACATAACACCTCATGGTTTGAGAGTTATGGCCTTACAAAGTTGGAGGACCCTCATATGTCATCTAGAAGCCCCAAAAGGTCAAAGTAGTCAAAGTGATTTAAGAGATTTTAAAAGGTAAATAATAAAGTGAAGCGACGAGTGTATTATAATTCAAAGTGAATACAAAATAAATTATTTCAATAATAAATTTAATGCATAAATTAGAAGTGGGTTAACCCTAAAATAAGGAAAGTGGGCCAAGTGACCTAAAATATGTTTTTAAGGAAGCTACTTGGAGAGTATAAATAAGAGGCAAGGCTCTCTCATTTTAATTGCACTTGTGCCTATTGAATATCTATAGGTTTCTGAGGTAACCAAGGATATATATGCTGAATTTCTAAGGGAGGTGAAGAAAAGAAGGCCGAAATGCAAGGAAGGATAAATTATTTTGATGGTGCTTTCTAAGGTATGTTATTTATAGGTCATCTCACCCTTTTTTCTATAATTTTTTTTCTATACTGATTCATAACATGCCATTTCTATTCCATTGATAAAATATACCCAAGTATCCATGGTAAAAAATTTAGCTTGTGGGTCGTTGTATTTTGGGAGTTACACTCCGTGGAAAATAGGGTTTGTGGCTAGTCCTAAAACTAGTCAAAAACAAGTGTTTTGGGTAAAAATGTCATAAATTCTTTATAACAGATCCAAATTATGTGAGACAAATTTTTTTGGTTATTTTAAAGTATTTAGTATGATGTGTAACCGTTTCCTATCAATTCAACGAATATTTCATGTGGAGCACGCTCTACAAGGTCACTCTCTAGAATAAGCCAGAATTTAGCAAGGTATGCCATTTTTTATATAATTCCTTTTCTGAGAGGTTCCAAGTAGTGAAAACTGAAAGAATTGCATAAAAMACAATAAAGAACATTGTGTATCAGTTTCAGATCTTTATACATTACAGGTTCAAAGTTATGATTACTTCAAGTTAGGGTTGTTGACTAATCCAAAACTAGGCATGTGAGACTAAAGAAAAGTTTGATGAAAATGATAGTCTCTTGTTGTTAAAGTTAATGAAGGTTTGAAGGAATGTGATCATATACACCAGGTCTATTACATAGCTACAAATCAGATTTGGATGATGAAATTGGTGAGGTCTTTTGGCTGAGGTACATGTTGAGTACATGGTTGAGACAAGTAGTCGATAAGTTGGCACATACATGAGGCGTATAGTTGATGATGTTGGTACATATTGATGAGTCATAGTTGATGAGTATTTGACACATGAATGGTACATGCTTGGTACATGGTAGGATGCACTTTTTTATGGTACAGGTTTATTACAGGTTGTTTGGTACAGGTTGATGCATGGTTGATGCATGGTACAAATTTATTTGTACATTTTTACAGTGGTATATCTCATAGTGATAGTGTGAAAATGGTTCCATCATTCTACTTCTACTTTAAGGTGGCAGGATGGGGCAAGGATGGGTGGTTGTAGCCACCTTCCGGTTGTATCCGGAGAATATAGGGGGTTGTATCCTCCTTCTGGTTGTAGCCAGAGAATTGGGGAGTTGGTGCTTCCCTCAGGTTGTAACCTGAGAAACTAGGGGGTTGGATCCTCATTCTAGTTGAAGCTGGAAAACAAAGGAAGTTGGTTCTTCCAATGAGTGTAATTCTTCAAGACATATAAGAAAAAACATTCTGTGGTTTTCTTCCGATTTGGGTTTCCACATAAAACATTGGTGTACTGTGTATGTGTGTGATTGTTTATTTCTTACTGCTCATTACTGGATAATAATTCTACATTGATATAACATTTGAAAAAAAAGGATTATAATTATGCTATTACTGATTCACACCCCCCCCCTCAGTAATCCAATAATTGGTATCAAAGCAAGTTCCTTCAGAAATTATTTTAACCACTGAAAGGTAGATCATGGAGAGTACCAACTTGTATAAAAATGGAATACCACAGTTTGATGGACATAAGTATGATTTTTGGAGAATAAGGATGAAGAAATATATACATGCATAGGGATTTCAAGTTTGGCAATCAATTGTGGATGGATACACAGCACCAACAGTTCCACCAACAAATGACAAAGAAGTGAAACTAGGTGAGAATAATTCCAAAGCCAAAAATGCACTTTTGAGTGGTCTTAATGATATGGTATTTACCAAAGTTGCACATTGTAAATCTGCTAAATATATTTGGGACAAGCTTCAAAATATTTATAAATGAGATTCAAAAGTCAAAGCAATAAAGATTTAAACTTACAGAGGTCAGTTTGAACAACTAAAAATGAAGGAAGATGAAGATATCGCAACCTACTTCTTATGAGTTGATGAAACAATGAATGCACTCATAGGATTGGGAGAAGAAATCGAATAAACTTTAATTGTTCAAAAGGTACGAAGATATCTTCCTATAAGATTCAACCCTAAGATATCAACACTAGAAGAAATATCGGATCTAAACTCAATAAGCATGGACGATCTGCATGGAATCTTCACAACATATGAGATGAGAACTGAACAGGAAAATCCAGATGTAAAAGAAGAAGCCTTCAAAACATCCAAAAGATCAAAGAAAAAGAAAAAGGAACAAAAATAATATAGCAGTAGCAATGATGTCTCGGAAGATGATGAAGAAGTGGCCAACTTCATCAAAAGACTGAACAAGGGAACCAAAGGTAGGTATAGAGGTAAGGTTCCTTTAATTTGTTTTAATTGTGATGGTATTGGTCATTTTGATAACAAATGTCCTCATAAGAAAAAGAGAAATGATGAAGGTTTCTCATAAGGCAGACAAACATATAAAGGTAAAAGAACTACAAAGAAAGTTTTCAAGAAAATCTTTTGCACCAAAGAAGATATCTCATCATTAGATGAAGATGAAGTCAGTGATAGTGAAACAAGGAGAGTTATATTCATGGAAGTAGAAGACTCTGATAAAGAAGACTCCAAAGAAGAATATGAAGAAGCATATGAAGAAGAAATTGAAGAGGCAGAAGTTGACTTCTGAGAAGAATTAATGAGTGCCATAGAAGTTATCAGAAGAGAAAAGAAGAAAAACAAGAAACTACAAGCAGAACTAGATAAGAAAAAAGACATTCAAGAACTACAAAAAATGATCACAAAATGGAAGGTTCAAATAGAAGAAGATAAAATAATTGAAGAAGCACTCAAATAATAGCTATAAGGAAATGATTGGATCATTGGAAACCTGGAAGCAGATATTGTCACACTAAGAAAGGATATTCAAAAGAAAAATATGCAGAATAGCTCAAAAGTTTTGGATGACATTATCAATAGTCAAAAATCTCATCTTGACAAGTCTGGACTTGGATACAATCAGACAGAAAAGGGATCAAGATCCAAAACAACAGAGCAAGAAACAAATCCAAAAAGCTATTAAGAAACAATCAAATGGGATAAAAATATATATAAGGAAGATTACAGGGACACTCCTCCACCGAGAAGATTCAGATTTTAGAATCAACAAAAGATAGACATGCCTCAAGAAGAAGAAGGATTCATAAGAGCACCTTCTTTCAGAAGATCTTCAACTACCAGGAATCGAACTATATTTTTTGGTTTATGTTATGCATGTAATAATTTTGGACATAAACTTGTAAATTGCAGAGCTAAAAATATGAACAATAACTACTTTGAGAGCCATACACAAAGGGATTATTCCACAGAGAAGAAGTTAAAACATGTTTGAATATTTGAGCACTGAAGTGGAATTTTACAAATGTAACAATTTTGGACACATGGCCAAAAATTGCATAATCAGTCCCTCCTAAAGAACCTCAACAGAGTCACAAACAAGAACCTCAGAAAATGACATGGATAAGAAAGAAAGATCAGTATAGAAATGAAGAATGCACGTTTGTTCTACAAGATAAACAGAAGAAACGTGGTTGGTATGTTGACATTGGATGTTCAAAATACATGGCAAGTGATAAAGACAATTTTCTTACATTACGAAAGGAAAGAGATGGATCAGTCTCCTTCAAAAATGATGATTCAACCAAAATCATTGGAAAAGGCACAATTTGAATTGGCAACAAGAATGAAAAGGCAGAAAATGTTCTACTAGTACAAGATATGAAACACAATATTTTAAGTGTGAGTCAAATGTGTGACCAAGGTCATAAAGTTACTTTCGATTCAAAAAAGTGTGAGATAAGAAAATAAGGTTCAGGGAAATTGGTTGCTATAGCTGCAAGAACTTCAAGCAACATATATGTGTTAAGCAAAATTGGAAATGAAAAGTGTTGTCTAGGAAAAGAAGATGAAAGTTGGTTATGGCACAAAAGAATGGGTCACATTCATTTTGATAACCTTGTCAAAGTCAACAAAAGAGAAGCAGTCAGAGAAATTCCCCAGATCATGAAATCAACCAACACTTTATGCAAGCAATGCCAACAAGGAAAGCAAACAAAGACCAGGTTCAAATCAAAGAAATATTCAACAACAAAACCACTGGAAATTGTGCATACTGATCTAGTTGGACCAACTGCAACAAAAGACTTAAAAGGTGAGAGATACTTTATGTTATTAGTTGATGATTATACAAGAATGACTTCAGTTTTCTTTCTCAAAAACAAGTCAGAAGATTTTGAAAACTTCAAGATCTACAAGGAAATGTTTGAAAATGAGATGGATTCAAGAATCAAATGATTAAGATCGGATAATGGAGGAAAATTCACATCAAAGGAATTTATGGAATACTGCATCAATCATGGAATAAAAAGACAATTCTCCATCACTAGGACACCTAAACAAAATGGAGTTGTTGAAAGAAAGAACAGGACATGACAAGAAATGGCTCGAACAATGATAATGGATTCAAAGTTGACACATATTTTTTGGACACAGGAAGTGCATACAAAAATTCACATTCAAAACATAGTAATGCTTAGAAACAACACTGATTAAACTCCCTACGATCTATGGAAAGGAAGACCAACAAATGTGAAGCACTTCAGAGTTTTTGGAAGCAAATGCTACATCAAAAGAGAAAATGGAAGAATGGGAAAGTCTAAATCTTGTGTGGATAAAGGAATACTTGTTGGTTACTCAAGTACAAGGAAAGCATACAAGTGTTACAATATAATATTAAACAAAGTTGTGGAAATCATCAACGTAAAAATTGATGAAATAGGTAGACCATAATCAAAGGAAGAAGAAATCAAATCAATGGAACAACTTTTCGAAGAAGAAGATGAAAAAGAAGTATAAGAGGAAGATGAATATGAAGAGAATCTGATAGAAGCAGAAGATAAACTTCAGCAAGTATCTCCAAATACACCTAGCAAACGAGTACAGAAGGATCATCCTTCATATCAAATTATTGGAAACAAAGATGGAAGAGTTGAGACTAGAAGAAAAATTTGTTTACCAAAACAAACACACCTAGCACTCTTATCTACAATTGAACCAACCTATTTTGAAGAAGCCAACAAGGATGAATTTTGGAATAAGGCCATGGATGAATAATTGGATCAAATAGAGAAAAATGACACTTGGGAATTGGTTCCAAGACCAAAGAATAAGAATGCGATCGACACAAAATGGGTTTTTAGGAATAAACTGAATGAAGATGAATAGGTTACAAAGAACAAAGCTAGATTGGTATGTAAAGGATATGCAGAGATTGAAGGAATCGACTTTGAAAAGACATTTTCCCCAGTTGCCAGAATGGAAGCAATCTGTTTTCTTTTAGCTTATGCATGCTCCAAAAATGTTAAATCATATCAGATGGATGTAAAATCATCTTTTCTGAATAGGGAACTTGAAGAAGAAGTCTACATTGGACAACCAGAAGGATTTTAGTTGTCAGAGAACACATACTATGTGTGTAAATTAAAGAATGGATTGTATGGTCTAAAACAGGCTCCTAGAGCATGGTACTCTAGACTGGATAAGTATCTGTAGTAGGCATGGTTCAAAAAAGGAAGTGTAGACAACAACCTCTACATCAAGGTAAGTCAAGATAATATTTTATTAATTGAAGTTTATGTTGATGATATTATTTTTGGTAGTGATGATGACAAGTTAAGCCAAACATTTGCAAAAGACATGCAAAATGAATTTGAAATTTCATTACTTGGAGAACTATCCTTCTTTCTGGGACTTCAGATACGTCAAAGCAACCAACGAATTTTTATTTCTCAAACCAAGTATATGAGAGAAATGCTAAAGAGGTTTGGAATGGAAGATTGAAAACCAGTTATCACTCCCATGAAAACCAGTTGTAAGTTGAGAAAAGATGATGATTCTAAGTCTACAGATAAGAGGAAATACAGGTTAATGATTGGAAGCCTACTATATGTGACAGCATCCAGACCATATGTAATGTAGGTAGTTGGACAGGTGGCACGATTTCAAGCAGCACCAAAGGAATCACATGTATTAGAAGTAAAGAGGATCTCCATATATCTCAAAGTAACATAAGAGTTTGGATTATGGTATCCAAAAGGAAAATATCTATCCCTTATTGCCTACATAGTTGTAGATTGGGCAGGTTGTATTGATGACCAATGAAGCACTAGTGGAACAGTGTTCTACTTAGGTGAGTGTTTGGTATCATAGCTAATCAAGAAACAATCATCAGTATCTCTATCTACAACTAAGGTAGGGTATATTGCAACAACAACATGTTGTACATAGGTTTTTTGGATGAAACAAACTTTGAAAGATATACAGGTTGAGTATGATGAGCCCATTCCAATATACTATGATAATACAAGTGCCATCAGTATCTCAAAAAACTCGGTGATGCACTCCAAGACGAAGCACATTCCAATCAAGTATCACTTTCTATGGGAACAGGTTGCAGAAAAGAACATCAGAGTTGAGTATGTGGGCACAAAAAAACAAGTGGCAGACATCTTTACAAAACCACTTCCATGGGAAGCCTTTGAATATCTTCTCCAAAGACTTGGAGTTGTTTCTACTCCAAAATGAATTATTTTTGAATTCTTATCTTATATGTCTTAGATGTACACAAGGAAGCACCATAAGAGGATAGTTCCGTCATGAGGAGCAACCCCGGATGGAAAGATACCTTTGCCATTGATGACAAAGGGGGAGAGATTTATCAGATGTAGAGGACAAAAGCATGGTTCTAGGGGGAGCATGAGTGATATGATTTCAATATTGCATCATAGTGTTTCCATCAATGTCAAAGGGAGATATTGTTGATTAAGGTTGGTTTTCATTGATGTCAACCCTCGAAGAAAGCCTCGTAGAACAAAGGTTTGGGTAATGGACCCAATATTGTTTGATGTAAATATGACTCATTATTTTTTTGTCATTTTTGATAAGAAATAAATATGGATGAACTCCAAAGTGGTCCCCTTATGGTGAAATCCCTCACAGGAAGACGCTTTGCAGAGTAAGAGAACCCATGCTTAATTGTGGAATAATAAGATGAAGGACAATGAATTTGTCAGGGAAACTATTCTAGATGGATATTTCTTGTCATTCCATTTCCGGTGGTATGTATAACGTCACATAACTCCTCACGGTTAGAGAGTTATGACCATGTGAAGTTGGAGAACCCAGGTTTGGGTAATGGACCCAAGTTTGTTTGATGGATAACTATATGATTTCTTATATATTTGAAGGTAATACTATTCTATATGGATAATACATGTCATTCCATTTTTGGTGGTATGTGGAATGTCATATAACTCCTCATGGTTTGAGAGTTATGGCCTTACGAAGTTGGAGGACCCTCATATGTCATCTAGAAGCCCCAAAAGGTCAAAGTAGTCAAAGTTCTTTAAGAGATTTTAAAAGGTAAATAATAAAGTGAAGTGATGAGTGTATTATAATTCAAAATGAATACAAAATAAATTGTTTCAATAATAAATTTAATGGAGAAATTAGAAGTGGGTTAACCCTAAAATAAGGAAAGTGGGCCAAGTGGCCTAGAAGATGTTTTTAAGGAAGCTACTTGGAGATTATAAATAAGCAACAAGACTCTCTCATTTTAATTAGACTTGGGAATATTGAATATATATAGGTGTCTTAGGTAACCAAGGATATATATGTCTAATTTATGAGGGAAGGTGAAGAAAAGAAGGCCAAAATGCAAGGAAGGATAAATTCTTTTGATGATGCTTTCTAAGGTATGTTATTTATAGGTCATCTCACCATTTTCTCTATAACTTTTTTTCTATACTAACTCAGAACATGAAATGATAAAACATACCCAATTATTTGTGGTAAAAAATTAAGCTTGTGGGTCATTGAATTTTGGGAGTTACACTCCGTGGAAAATAGGGTTTGTGGCTAGTCATGAAACTAGTCAAAAACAGGTGTTTTGGGTAAAAACGTCATAACTTCTTCATAACAGATCCAAATTCAGTGATACCAAATGTTTTGTTTAGGGTACAGTCTGTAGTATGATTTTTAACAATTTCAGATAAATTCAACAAATATTTCGTGCGGGGCACGCTGTATAGGGTCGCTCTCTAGAGTAAGCCAAAATTCGGCAAAGTATACCATTTTTTATATAACTCCATTTATGAGAGGTTCCAAGTAGTGAAACATGGAATACTTTCATAAAACACACTGAAGAAAATTGTGTACCAGTTTCATATATTTATACATTACAGGTTCAAAGTTATGATTACTTGAAGTTAGGGTTGTTGACTAATCCAAAACTAGGCATGTGAGACTAAAACAAAGTTTGATGAAAATGCTAGTATCGTGTTGTTAAATTTAAGGAAGGTTTGCTAGAATGTCATCATATACACCAGGTCTATTATAGATCTACAAATCATATTTCGATGATGAAATTGATGAGGGATTTTGGTTGAGGTACATGTTGAGTACATAGTTGAAACAAGTAGTTGATAAGTTGGCACATACATGAGGTGTATAGTTGATGATGTTGGTACATATTGATGAGTTATAGTTGATGAGTAGTTGACACATGATTTTTACATACTTGGTACATTGTAGGATGCACTTGTTTATGATATAGGTTGATTATAGGTTGTTTGGTACAGGTTGATGCATGGTTTATGCATGGTACAAATTTATTGGTATAGGTTTATAGCGGTATATCTCACAGTGACAGTGTGACAGTGGTTCCATCATTCTACTTCTACTTCAGAGTGGCAGGACGGGGCAAGGATAGGTGGTTGTAGCTACCTTCTAGTTGTATCAGGAGAACATAGGGGGTTGTAGCCACCTTCTGGTTGTAGCCAGAGTATTGGGGAGTTGGAAATTCCCTCAGGTTATAGCCTGAGAAACTAGGGTGTTGGATCCTCCTTCCAGTTGCAGCTGGAAAACAAAGGAAGTTGGCGCGTCCAATGAATGTAATTCTTCAAGACATATAAGGAAAAACATTTTGTGGTTTTTCCCCAATTTGTGTTTCCACGTAAAACACTGGTGTATTATGTATGTGTGTGATTGTTTTTGTCTTACTGCTCATTATTGGATAATAATTCAACATTGATATAACATTTGAAGAAAAATGATTATAATTAAACTATTACTAATTGACCCCCCCTCTCAGTAATCCAACACCTCTTGGATCATATTTAAAAACAAATGACCAATCCCTCATACCTAGAACCTTTGAGTAAAAGACTTGTTCACATTGACTTGGAAAAACATAACATTCATTTTATTTTTCAAAAATCATTGTTTTAATCATCGAAAATCCATTGGAATGATGAATAACAGTTCTTTGTTCATCATGTTCATGTATTCGTAACCTATACCATTTGACATCAAACAAAACTAATTTGAAGGAATTAAAGTCACACTCAATTATATCATTCAAAAACCCATAGTATCTATTTTCATATTATCGAGGAAGTGTGTCACTTCTATAGGAAACATTAGTGACCTGGAATACTGCAATTATCCCACTATCATAAGTTTTCATGGTTTCATTGAACTCTTTGATGTGAAATTTACGACCATTGCACCATATAGCCTTGTGGTGTTTCAACTGCAATATGCCAGACATGTAAAATATGCATTGTCAATTAATAATAAACAAATTTATATAACTTGGAAAGTATAACATGAAAAAAACACACCTATAGTCGCATTAATATAATATAAAATAACTGAATAAAATGGGTGAATTTGCTTTCCTTTCCATCTTTCAAACGATATGATAAATCTATTTCCCTCTGCATAACATCAGAATCTCTGTTACGATGAGATTCTCTAACCAATTCAAATAGTTATTTCCATGAGAACCTACCGCCATGATGTTGTTTACATATATCAATCAATACTTTCATTCATTCACGATTGTTTGCAATGTATAAATGTAGTTCATCCCAATCCTGAGCAATTGACCTATCAAAAAATCACAATTCACCAATATTAAATATTA
Source organism: Picea mariana (assembly GCA_032191745.1). Taxonomy (NCBI): domain Eukaryota; kingdom Viridiplantae; phylum Streptophyta; class Pinopsida; order Pinales; family Pinaceae; genus Picea; species Picea mariana. The sequence goes on along the minus strand of JASDQU010686879.1, from coordinate 102,772 downwards.
GTTATAACCATGGTAAATATTAATAAATGATGAAAGAATAAATATTAATGAGTATGATCATATACAAAAAAAAAATGAAATTTTAAATTTATTACAAATATCTACAATTTAATTACCTCTCACTTTCTTGATTATACCTTTCCCAACAGTTGCTCCCCTTCATTTTTTTTGATGGAGCTCACATCCCAAATGCAATCCACTACATGCATAGCTTGCACTGCTAATTTAGGAAGATACTGACTAATATGCACCATGGATTCATATACCATATATCCCTCCACCATAGAACACCCAGGACGTGCTCTTTGTCTAACCAAAACCTTCAATGATTTCAAGTGCCTCTCCACCATCCACATTGACCTTGTGTGTATAGGTCCACACATTTTAATATCTTCAACTTGGTGTATGAGGTAGTGTTTTTGTGTATTGAAAAATGTTGGAGGTAGATACTTTTTCATTTCACACATTAGTCGAATAATTTCTTTGTTCCAATACTTTATATCATCCTCATGGATTTCTTTCAATGACAACCATCTACAGATCATGATGCAACAAAATAACATGTTTCAACAAAACCATAATACATATTATATTACAAGTAAAACACATGTCATTAAGTACAACCAAAAAATGAAAAAGCTCTTTGCATATATATTGAAGCTACTTACCTCATGTATTTTCGAATATCATATATAACTTGTTTGACGTTGTTGTCAAATTTGTTTGGGAGATATAGAGGTAGAACATATTGTAACAATAAAAATGAATCGTTACTTGTTTGAAAACTAGACAAAAAAAATAAAAATCTCAAAAAATGTATACGACCAATATATAAATATGAATAGTAAAATTATTAATTACATTAATGAAGGTATGCCAATCAAGTGTTTTTATCCCACCAAATTCACCTTTCTACATTAACATATTCTTTATGTTTGAAAAAAAACCCGTGGAAAATTTAATTCTTTGAATGACCACTTTTACACCATCGCTTTGTTGCTCTATTAATAACCATGGAAGGTTATTTTGGTATCCATCACTATTTGATTGGATAACACTTTGCATTGCATGATTGGCTTCCTGAATGTCATTACAAATTTTGACAACTTTTTCTTTATCCTTCCTTCCATCTATGATTCACCATAATGTTTCTTTCACATTCTTCCTGATATGAATTGTATCAAACAAATGAACTATTTTTAGCTCCTCATAGTAACACAACCTCATGAAATGAGTGGGATAACATTTCATTCCTCATGGAATCCCATTATTACTACCTTCATGACGACGACATTGATGAAGCATAAAAAAATCAAAACACTATTTTATCAAATGCGATAAAAGAAATTGAATAATTAAAATAAAATTTCAAAACATGATTCTATTTACGATACATAAACAAAGTGTGTACCTCGAGGATTAATTATGTCATATGAAAACTTCCACGGGCAAGGTGTCATTCTTTTTGGTTTTAGTCCAGTCCCTTGTTTCCCATTAAAAATATATCTTTTAATAGTACGATACTTATGGTTCTTAGAGAGGAAATTTCTATACTCATCAAACACCTCCTTTCCTAAATTTTTGACCGACGAGATTTCATCTTAGGACCACAAACTGGACATGCAAATTTACCATTTCTTTGAAGACCTGCAACAAATGGATTGATGCGAATTATTAATATACAAAAGGATTATTTAAACAACATGCATGGTATCTTCAATTAATTATATACTATTCAAGCATGCAATATGGAATGTTACATACCACAAAAATGTGTTAGTCCTGGAGCATCATGCATTGTCCATAAAAGTATTCTAGGGCATTGAAATCTCTTCTACCCAATTGGTTTACAAATTTCATACATAGTGATTCCCTCCCATAACTTTAGTATATCGTCGATAAGAGGCTCGATATACACATTCATATCTTTAACTTGGTACTTACCTAATTGTTTGAAATTACATGAAATTACTACCATGGTATGTATATATACGTAAATAAATAAATAAAAGATATTATGAAAAAAAAGAGACAAAAGAAAAAATTACATTTGAAAAATTTATGTAAACAAATACCTGGAACAATCATTGTCAACATTATGTGCTCTCTCTTTATTGACATCCAAGGAGGAATGTTATTGTTGATAAAAAAATAGGCCACACTGAGTAAACAGAATGAAGCTCTCCAAATGGATTAACACCTTCAGTTTTGAATGAAATCCTAACATTACGAGGTTCATTTGTAAATTCTAGCCATTTTGCAGTAATTTCCCTAAATGCATAACCATCTACAACCATTCGAAGAATGTCATCTTAAATTATCTTTTGTGCATGGTAATACATAAACTGTGTTATGCTTTGGTGCCTGAATAGTCGCTGCAAATGTGGAATTATGGGAATATGTTGGAGAACCTTTCGAGGCACCATTTTTGTTACTTGATCGGTTCGATATCTAATGATACCACATACTGGGAATTTTGTTTTCAACGTATCTTTTCCATAATATATAATATGATCATCAGGACATGCATCTATACTTTGATAATCCATTCTAATGTCTTTCGTAATGGAATGTAAATATCGATATGTGCGAGGTAAAATATTTAACGAGGGTAATAAAAATTCACCTAAAATTTAAAACATAAAAATAACTAGTTAATGTAAAGAATAGTAATTGTAAATAGTGCATTTTTATTTTACACATTAACTAACACTAAAGGTAAGGGAGGAAAGTCAACCTTTATGTAGATGTGATGAAACATATTACATACCTTAGGATCTGTGTTATAAAAGTGTTCAACAAATGATTCATAACCTTTGAGTTCACCAACAACAATGCAGTGGAGAGAATATTTTCTCTTGACCCTTTATAAATTCGTTTATTTTCCTTTTCAATCAGAGGTTCATCATATATACCATCACTGTTGTCCCCATGATCCTCATCTAGATAACCAAATCAGTCTTTGATCATTTGATTTGTCCCATCATATTAAACTATGTTATTATTTTCATCTACTTCCATGGGATCATTAACTTGATCTTCATTATTCGCTTCATGTTCCTCATCTTGTACAACATCATTTATGCTACTACTTGGTGCTTTTTGAAAAAAGTAGGGGGCAACTCTAAATTTATAATTACAAACAATTATGCAAAATTAGTGCATGTATAGAACAATATAAAAGTTTGAGAATAGAAAAAATATTAAAATAGATAATGAATATATATATATAGCTAATTACCATGGGATAATATTCATTTGATCTCCCGTCCATGTGCTCATATTTTCTACAATGTTTTTTTGTTGTTACTATTAAAACTCTTTCAAGATGTCTAGTACAACAATTTTCGCAAGGGAAATAACATTTATCGTCACTCTTTTCACCCTCTTTAATTTTTTCCCACCTCTAATGATTTCTAACATTCTTCCCCACAAACATACACTGATGATATCTTATAAAATTGACTGGTGTATAGTAGAATATAGATTATATTTTTCTATTATAACATATGAAACAAAACATGTTTTTTGTTCGCCAAGAAGACCTTATACCCTCTTTGAACTGTCCTTGTTATAGAAAACTTGTCGCAATATCCCTAAAATGAAACATATTTATAGATTTTATAATGCAGCAATTCCAACGACAGTGGACCAAGTCAATGTTGACTTTGTCAAATAGTGGGTGACCATTAGGGGGGGGGACCCATTTTCGACACCGTCGCAAGAGCGAATTACATTTGATGTCGTCTCTCTTGTGATGAACTTTAGAAGACGTCTATCTTGCGACGATTTGACAAAAATGTCGCATGTGCGATGATATCGGGCACGATGGAGAAAAAAATTAAAATTCCCTTTGTTTTTCTATAGTGTGGCCAATTTGGTCCATAACGTCGCAAGTAGAATGTCACAATTTTTCCAATATGTAATACTAATAGCATGGTGCTTCCACATATATGGCTAGCCCAAAATAACATCACATACATCTAGTGGGGAAACATCACATAATACCTCATCCTTGAAGGGATGGATGTCATATGACAATCGACATTGCTATATGTCATGGATATCTCATCTCTGGTGAAGCCACTCGATGTTGTATGGATGTGGGTGTGGTGTTTTCAACAATTCCAAATGTTTGATGGCCTATGCTGAGATGAGGTTCTTCTGGCTTTCAATGAAATGCAACGGGGTCCCATTCACCCACATCTGTGAATGGAAGAGGCACTCCCCCTCTTTAGGATATGTCGGTTCTTCTGGTTGAATTGTTGTGGTCATGATAGTATCAGTGGGGTCCGCATCAATGATCTGTCTTCCATCAGCATTTTTTAAATCAAATTTTGAATTTGGGTTCATCTCTTTCTCTTTGATCTCAGACACCAATGATTTTTTTGAGCAATATTCATCACAGTTGTGCCAGGATCTTTTGTGGAAATCACACAATTTTCCAGTGTCCTTGTTGGTCTTTCCATTACCCTTCTTTTCCTATTTCTTGGAATGGTATTATGAAGGTTGGTTGTTAGGGTTATATTTACCATACTTTTGTTGTAGTTGATTTGTAGTCCCAAACTCTCGCTTGTTTTGGTTCTTAAATATTTGCTCGATTTTAACAACATATCCATAAGCAACATTTGGTGATGAGATGTCCAAAAAATTCATTTTAGTTTGGATATATCTATGTAGAGCCCCATGGTATTTTAGAACCATATGTTGCTCTGAGTCTTAGATACCCATATTTATGCACAAGGTATGGAAGTGATTGGTGAAATTAGGCATTTATTGGCCCCTCTCTTGCCGTAGTGTGTTCAATATCATGTACTGGTCATCATAGTTTCCAACAGAGTAATATTGTTCCTTGAATACATCCACAAAAAAATATCAAGTGGGATCAGCCCCATATATTGCAAAATCATCTGTGGAAATTTTCTCCGAGTAATTTTCCCACCAATGTTGGACATAGGGGAGAGACTTAATGAGTGTCAAGGTGATATTTTCCCTGTCGGAGAAATTATGAATAGAGAAATAACCTTCTATCATATTTAACCATTTTTCTAGGGCATCCACATCTATCTCTCCTTCAAAGATTGGAATATCAAAATTAAATTGTACCTTCAAAGGTGAGGTGCCTCCAAAGGGGTCGCTTGATGAAGACAGTCCTATTGTTATCGGCAAGCATTGAAGGATGTGGACAAAATTATTTATTATTTCATCCCTCTATCACGTAAGAGTTTGCTCAAGCAATAGATTAATAGAATATTTTTCTCCGTCTTTTTTATTTTCTTCTGTCATGGAGGGTTTCTTGGGCATGCGAGAGAAATTTTCCTCAGTAGATACAACCTCAAGACCCAAATTTCTATACATGGACTTCACCGGGGATATGCACTAAAAAATGATCAAGAACAACCTACTCTGATACCAATGATCAAGATTGTTTTCGACACAAAATTAGAGAGAAGACATAAAAACAAAATATATAGAGATATATCATGTATCTAATAATATAATAGAGATATATTATAGATATAACCATAAACACATAGATACAATAATACACAAGTTCTATTTATGAGCGAAATGTATAGAACTATAGAAATACAAAGTGAAAGACTTGCTATAATGGTGGCAGGTTATATTTGAGAAGATATGTGATGGATAATCTCATTCACAAGAAAATGATTATTACAATGAGGCTCCAAATTCCTTTTTAATATAAAAAAAACCAAAACCCCAGCCCCAGAAGATGAAAATCCAACAATTTTGTGGACCCCGTTTTGGGTAGTTTGGTTTATCAACTTCCTAGTGGCGTAACTTTAGCATACAATCTCAGTTTGGGGTGCATGATATATAGTTGAAAAGGTATCGTCAAGGAGATCCATTTTAGGGGCTAAATCAAAACTGACAACTCTCATTAAGGTGATCAATCCCCAAAATTTTTATTTAGGCCATCAAAATGGCCCCGAAAGTTTAGGAACCGAAAAACTCCTAAAACTAGTAAATTGCCAGAAGACTATTTTGAGCTAGTTGGAATAGGTGGGTGGCCACTGATATCCACTTAGATCAATCCTCCCTCCTTAGGAATAAATGGTGTCCATTGCATTGAGTTCCCAGGGGAAAGGGAAAAGTGTTTGTTGAATCTCCATCTTGATGAGTTGTTTTCCTTGCTCGAGAAGTTGCGCTACTTAGTTTGTCGAAGTTTGTCATGAACCTGTGGCTAGAAGGGTTGTACCTTTTCAATCAGTATGGCTATATTATATAACTTCATGCATCAGGAATCGTCGATTTCCTTCAATATTTTCAACTTTCTTCTATTGGACAGAAGGTTCTTGGACTAAGGCTGCATTGGTGTTTTTTTGTTCACCTTTTGAACAAACCATGAAGAGGATGAATTTTGTAGTATGAGATACTAAATTTCCGCACGTTTAGGTGGGACGGTATTCTGAACTACCTCTGATATCCTATAGAGATGATCCACCAAAGTAACAATGACACTATGGGTTCGCGACTCATAAATAGCATGGTTCTTCCACATATATGGTGGGCCCAAAAGAACATCAATGATATCCAATAGGGAAACATCACATAATACCTCATCCTTGGAGGGATGGATTTCATATGACAATAGAAAGTGTTGTCTGACACAAATATTGTGTCCATGGCAAAGCCACCCAATGTTGTATGGTTGTGGGTGTGGTGTTGTCGACAAAGGCAACTCTTTGACGAACTCTACTAAGATGAGGTTCTCCTTCTTCCGCTATAAACAATGAAATGCAACGGTGTCCCCTTCACCCACATTTGTGAATGGAAGAGACACTCCCCCTCTTCAGGATCTGCTGGATCTTTCGGTCGAATTGTTACAGTCGTGACAGTAGCAGGGGGGTGTGTGTCGATCATATGTCTACCATTGTTTTTTGAATCAGATTCTAAATATGGATTTAGATATTTCTCTTTGATCTCGAACACCAATGATTGTTTTGAGATGCATTAATCAATTTTGTGCTAGGGGATTTTGTGAAAATCACACCACTTTCCAATTCCCTTCTTCATCTTTTCGTCCTTCTTTTCCTGTGGATTGGACTATTTTTCTGAAGGTTGGTTGTTAGGTTCATCTTTACCATACTTTGGTTGTTGCGGATTTACAGACGCAAAATATTTCTTGTTCTAATGCTTAAATTTCTGATTGATTTTAATAGCATATCAATAAGCAACACCCAGTGATTAGATGTCCAAAAAATCCATTTCAGTTTTGATGCATCTGTGTAGATTCCCACGGCATTTTAGAACCAAATTTCACTCGGAGTATTTAATACCCAGCTTGGTGTGCAAGGTATGGAAGGTATTGGTGAAATCTGAAACTTAATGGCCCCTCTCCTGCTACAGTGTGGTCCATCTCAGGTACTGGTTGTCATAGTTTCCAACATGGTAATATTGTTCCTTGACCACATACAAAAATCCCAAGTGGGATCGGCCCGATATATTCCAAACTCCTCTGCGGAATTTTAATCCCATTAAGTTTCCCACCAACATTTTACATGGGGGAGAGATGTAAGGAGTGAAAAGGTGATTGTTTTCCTGTAGGATAAATTATGAACAGAGAAATAACCTTTTAGCAAATTTAACCATTTTTCTAGAGCATTTGCATCTATCTATCATTCAAATATGGAAATAACAAAATTCAATTATACCTTGAAAGGAGAGGTTCCCTAAAAGTGTCTTATTGATGAATACAAGCATGTTGTTATCAACGGGCGTTGAAAGATGTGGGAAAAATTATCCATCATTTTGTCCCTTTATCGCATGAGAGCTTGCTCAAGCAATAGATTAATAGAATCTCTTTCTCCATCATTTTTATTTTATTCTTCCATGGAGGTTTTATTTCACATGCGAGAGTTATTTTCCTCAAGAAAGACAAGCTCAAGGCCCAACTTGCTATACTCATACCTCGTCGGAAACATGCACTGGAAAACAATAAAGAGTAGCCTGCTTGGATACCACTGATCCAGATTAATTTCGGCACGAAACGAGAGCGGAGATATAATAAAGAAATGTACAAGGATATATTATATATCCAATAATATAATAGAGATATATCATAGATATAACCATAAACAAAGAGATACAATAATACACAATTTCTATTTTTGAGTGAAATGTACATAACTGTATAAATACAGAGTGAAACACTCGCTAGAATGGTGGAAACTTATATTTGAGAAGAGATGTGACAACTAATCACATTCAAAAGAAGATGATTATTACTATGAGACTCCAAATGCCTTTCTAACATCAATAAAATCCAAAACCATAGCCCCGGAAGATGAAAATCCAATAGTTTTGTGGACCCTGTTTTGGGTAGTTTGGTGTATCAACTTCCCAGGGGCGTAACTTTGGCATACGATCTTTGTTTGGGGTGTACGATAGCTCGTTGGAAAGGATTCATTGAGGAAATTAAATATGGTGGTACAATCATATCCCTTAGCCATCATTATGGTGACCGATCCCGAAAAAAATAATTTTGGACCTCAAAAATGGCCCCATAAGTTTAGGAACCAAAAAAATACTAAAAATAGTAAATTGCCAGAATATTGTTTTGAGCCTATTGGAATAGGTGGGTGGCCATTGATATTCACCTAGATAAATCCTACCTCCTTAGGATGAAATGGTATCCATTGCATTGAGTGGCCGGGGGAGAGGGAAAAGTGTTGGTTGAATCTGCATCTTGATGAGTTGTTTTCCTTGTTGGAAACGTTATGTTGCTTAGCTTGTTGAAGGTTGTCATGAACATGTGGCTGGAAGGGTTGGACCTTTTTAACCAGTCTGGCTACATGATATTATTGTTTGTAGAAGAATTCCTTGCACTTTGCTTCAATATTTTCTACTTTCTTTTTCTATACATAAGGCGCTTCGACTAAGGCTGCAGTGGTGTTCTTTTGTTCACCTTTTTCTCAGACTGTGAAGAAGATGAATTTTTTTAGTATGAGATACTACCTTGCATCACTGTTTAGGTGGGACAGTATTTGAAACTACCTCTAGTATCCTGTAGAGATGGCTCCTTAAAGTAATAATGACACTACGGGTTCGAGACTCATAAATAACAAGACGCCTTCACATATATGGCTATCCAAAAAGAACATCACAAACATATAGTGGGACAACATCACATAAAATGTCATCCTTGAAGGTATGGATGTCATATGACAATTGACACTACTAGCTGAAATGGATATCTCATCCCTAGTGAAGCCACTCGATGTTGTATGGTTGCGGGTGTCATGTTGTCGATAGTCCCAAGTATTTAACGACCTCTACTGAGATGAGGTTCGTCTGGCTTTCTCTATCAACAATGGAATGCAATGGGGTCCCCTTCATGCATGTCTGTTAATGGAAGAGGCACTCCACCTCTTCAAGATCTACTAGTTCTTTTGGTTGAATTGTGCTGGTCGTGACAGTAGTAATGGGGTCTGCGTCGATGATTTTTCTTCTAGTAGTGTTTTCTGAATTAGATTTTAAATCTGCGTTGGGATATTTCTCTTTGATATCGTCCACCAATGATTTTTTTGAGTGACACTCATCACTATTGTTCCAAGGGATTTTGTGGAAATCACACCACTTTCCAGTGTCCTTCTTCGTATTTCCATTTCCCTTCTTTTTTGTGGCTTGGACTGGTTTTCTGAAGACTGGTTATTAGGTATGTCTTTACCATACTTTGGTTGTTGCAGATTTGCAAACCTAAACTCCCGTTTGTTCTAGTTCTTAAATGTTTGCTTGATTTTAATACCATATCGATAAGCAACACCCAGTGATGAGATGTCTAGAAAATCCATTTCAGTTTGGATGTAACTTTGTAGAGTGTCATGGTATTTCCGAACCAAATGTCGCTCGAATTCTTTGATCCCTATATTGGTGCACGAGGTATGGAAGGTATTAGCAAACTCCGACATTATGTGGCCCCTCTTTTTCTGCAGTGTGGTCCATGTCATGTACTGGTCATCATAGTTACCAAAAGGGAAATATTGTTCCTTGACTACATCCACAAAACAATTGCAAGTGGGCTCGACCCCATATATTGTAGACTCCTCTATGGAAAATTTCTCCTAACAATTTTCCCACCAATGTTTGACATGGGGGAGAGACTTAAGGAGTGTGAAGGTGATCTTTTTCCTATCAAAGAAATTATGAACATAGAAATAACCTTCTAGCAGATTTAACCATTTTTCTAGGGAATCTATATCTATATGTCCTTCAAATACAGGAATATCAAAATTAAATTGTAACTTGAAAGGCGAGGTTCCTCCAAATTGGTATTTTGATTAATACACACATGTTTTTATCGGCAAGCATTGAAGGATGTGAGATTTTTTTTTATTGGCAACAATTCTCCATCATTTTTCCCCTCTGTCATGTGAGATCTTTCTCAAGAAACAGATTAATAGAATCTTTTTCTCTATCGTTCTTCTTTTATTTCTCCATGGAGGGTTTCTTGGGCATGTGAGAGCGATTTTCCTCAAAAGATACAAGCTGAAGACCCAACTTTCTATACGCGGGTCTCATCGGGGACATGCACTGAAAAATGATCAAGAGCATCCTACTCTGATACCACTGATCCATATTATTTTCGGCATGAAATGAGAGAAGGGATATAATAAAGAAATGTATGGAGATATATCATATATCCAATAATATGACATAGATATATCATATATATAACCATAAATACAGAGATACAGTAATACACAATTTATTTTTATGAGCGAAATGTATAGAACTGTAGAAATATAGAGTCAAATACTCGCTAGAATGGTGGAAACTTATCTCTAAGAAGAGATGTGACGGCTACTCACATTCACAAGAATATGATTATTACAATGAGGATCAAAATTTTTTTTTGACATAAATAAAATACAAAACCCTAGCCTCGAAAGATGAAAATCCAACAATTTTGTGGACCCTGTTTTGGGTAGTTTAGTGTATCAAGTTCCCAGGGGAATAACTTTGGCATACGATCTCCATTTGGGGCACATGATATCTCATTGGAAAGGTATCATCAAGGATATTCATTTCTGGGGCTTGGAATGAGGCTGCAGTGGTGTTCTTCTATTCACCTTTTGAACAGACCGTGAAGACGCTAAATTTGATAGTATGAGATACTACCTAGGGGATCAGATTATGTGGGAAGGTAGTTGGAACTACCTCTGGTATCCTGTAGAGATGACCCCCGGAGTAAAAATGACACTATGAGGTTAAGACTCATAAATAACATGGAGTTTCCACATATATGGTTGGCCCAAAAGAACATCACAGACATCCACCAGAGAAACATCACATAATACATCATATTTGAATAGTTTGATGTCGTATGACAATTGGCACTGTTGGATGACATAGAGATATCATCCTTGGCGAAGCCACCCAATGTTGTATGGTTGTGTGTGTGGTGTTGTCAACAATGAAAATTGTTTCATGACCTCTATTGAGATGAGTTTATTCTGGCTTCCACTATAAACAATGAAATGCAACAAGGTCCCCTTCACCCACATCTGTGAATGGAAGAGACGCTCCCCCTCTTTAGGATTTGTTGGTTCTTTTGGTTTAATTTTTGTGGTCGTGATAGTAGCAGTGGGGTGTGAGTCGATGATTTGTCGGTGATAGTAGCAGTGGGGTATTTTTTGTAAATTGCACCACTTTCTAGTGTCCTTCTTCGTCTTTCCATTACCCTTATTTTCTTGTAGCTTAGACTAGTTTTTTTAAGGATGGTTGTTACGGTCGTCTTTACCATACTTTCCTTGTTGCAGATTTGCAGAC
>JASDQU010686878.1:49653-59890 GCA_032191745.1 Picea mariana | reverse complement strand
TATACATTGGAACCACTCCATGTATAAGTTCTATCAATAAATCAATATCTCTTCTTGGAGGTAAACCTAGTACCTCTTTTGGAAACACATATTTATACTCTCTTGAAATAGGATGGTCTTGTAGGCTTGTTTTACTATCCTCATCGGAGTTCAATACTTGTACTGGATACAAAGAGAATCCTTTTCTGCAATACTTCTTCACTTGAAGAGATGGTATTTGTCTCACTGAGATGGGATTTTGAATTCCTTATAGGGTCCTTTCCTTCCATTCCTCATCTTCACACTCTATTTTTTTACTTTAACATTCCAACTTTGATTTATGAGAATCCAACCAGTCCATGCCAATCAGCATGTCATAAGAACCTAAAGGGAGTATGTTTAGGATTTCTTGGGTGGAAAACTCATTCATAATGAATTGGCATGCTGGTATGGCCTCTGTTACTTTTCTTTTTTTCTAGTGGCTAGTTGTACCAGCGATGATTTAGCATGTTTAACTTGTTGCAGTTTACATTTCTCAATAGTTTGAGGAGAAATATAACTAAAATTAGAACCAGGGTCAATTAAAATGGAAACAAGATGGTTGGCAATCATACCTTCCATCTCCAACATGGAAGCTTGGTGGTTTGTTTATCTATTATCCAGGGATGCATAAATTTGTGGTATGCTCCTAGCCACATCATTAACCATGGTATCCTCCTGGATGATGTAGACCTTCCTATTGTCCTATTGTCTATGTGGGAATTCCCTTACTAAGTGTTCTTCTCCACATCCCCAACATTCCAATGGTTCTCTCTTTGTATTGTCAACCTTTCCTGGGGATGATCCAAGAGTTTATTTCCACTTTGAGATGGAAAATTATGTTGGTACACACTCTGAGTGGGAAGGCTTAGCTTATATATTTTCCCAAGATTCTTAAACTTTGAGGGTTTAAACCCCTTCTTATTGAATCCCATTTTTCCTTTCTTCTTTCATTCTGTATGAGGTTCTTCTTTGTTCTTGAATTGCTTGTAGAAATACCTTTCCTTTTGGACAATATCCTCCAAAGTCATAGGTTCATCAAACTCAATTCTATCCTTAAAGGATTTAGGCATCCCACTAAGTAAACATTGCATCTTCACCTTTTCATCCTTTATATAAGTCACATACCTCATTAATTCAACAAATTTGTTAACTTATTCACCTATTGTGAGTTATCCTAGCTTGGTTCATAGAACTCCTTAGTATTTTCATCACAGTACCTTTCAAAAAGGTACTTATTCTTGAAGTATTTCTCAAATTTCTTCCATGATGGCTCCTTCTCATGGATTCCCTTTACATTTCTAAGGTCCTCCCACCAGATAGAGGCCTTTCCATTCAGGTTGAAAATGGCTATTCGAGCCTTCAAATTTTCATAGTCATGAACTTTTAAGTACATCTTTAGGCCAAGTATCCAAGCTTCATCCCCCTTTTTAATATCCCCATCAAAAGTGGGTGGATTGGATTTCTTAAACTCTTCAGGGTCATGACTCTTGGGATGCTTCTCCTCTTTCTTCTCCTCCGAAAATGTGAATTAGTTCCACAACTGGACAATTCCTTGTAGCTTTCTCCAGATGAATCCTTGTTGTTAGCATGCCTATTGGCTCCATGTCGGGCCTTATTTAAAGTGAGTCTTCTTGTGTTGTTACTTTCAAGTCCATGCTTTTGTATCTCAGGTGGACTTTGGTTTTTCTTGAACTGATGCATGTCCACATTGTTGGTTGTTGGCCCATGTTGCAAATGCCTCTATATATCTGATAGGCTTTATAGCAAGATTGCATTTATTTCAGTTTTATTTTCTTTCTCTTTTATAATCCTCGCATTATCTTTTTTGAAGATTTGTAAATCTACCATGAGGCTTTTTATAGTTTCAGCTAAATTCGAAGTGGTTTCAACCACTCTCCTCTTGTCAGACTCTTCTTCTCTATTGTGGGAGCCCTCTCCCATCTCATGATATGCCACCATTATTTATGTTGTAGTTTTCCTTGATGTCCATTGATTGGTTAAGTGATGATAACAATATTTTATGTTATTTAATTATCCATTKATTTATGATTAGCACRCRTAATTTTGTATAGTGAAATCAACTTCATCATTAAGCACATAACAATGTCATACAGTTATGGTTTAAACATGTGAAAATAGTAGAAATTTTTAACCCTCTTTTTAGTAGTAAAATTTTAATAAGCTCTTGTGGTTAGGGTAGGGTAGGGTACCCTCCCCCTTAAAGTATTTTCCCAAAAAAATTATTAGACTCTTTCTTGATCCCAAGCAAGCCAAGTGTTGTTGCATGCTCTGATACCACTTTGTAAGACACCCAGCCCCATAAGTGTCTTTCTAGAGAATGGATTAATAGTATTTATATTTTCATTAAATCCTCAAACCCTCTTTTTGAGGGTGACATTGTCTTCTTCTCGTTGAGATCTTTCCAACGATAGTAATTTTTCTCAAAACCGAGCTCTGGATTGAAAGTTATGGCCTTTTGAAGTTTATGGGCCTTCATTGGGCCGAACTTCTGTACTACCATGTGGAATCCACACCATCGTATCGATATGATTTGTTCTATGAGTCCCCTTTAGGAAAGACATATCTTTTAGCTTGAAATCAACATGGCATCGGACAGATAAAAGGGTTAACCCCAAAGTACCCTTCTTTGGAAAATTGAACGGAGGGGATTTGATCAGGGTTTGGATCGACAGCTCACCTCTCATTACAGAGTTCCTCCCTCATCGGAGTGCTTCCTCCCCAGATTCATATTCTCCTCTAATGAACATACTTTGACCATACATGCTCCGACGGATTGGACGATCCTCGTGGTCAGATATCAATGGCTCTGATCACTTCAGAGACTTTACTTGCTCGGAGGTTTTCTTCCATCCCAAGCTCTTTCATATATTAGTGTATTGCAAGACCCACTTCGATCTACGGTTGAGATTTACTCTCACACTCCCAGTGATCTATGATCTATATAATCTCTTGAAATCCTCCTCATCAGAACCCCCTAGTAACCCTGCACTTAGACATCTCAATAGCGATCCCCTCCAATCAACGGTGGAGATATATTCTCCCTATATCCTATGGTAGACATTTAAAGGCTTCTTTCCAAAGTTCTAATCCCACTAGGGCCCATCTTCATCCTCTTAACGAACTAGGTATTGACACTTGTCATCCTCTGAGACACGCTAGCTACCACGGTAGAATGACGTGTGGCCCCATCATCACATACCACCTAGTGTGTCACGTGGCACTCTTATCATGTCTCGATCCACCCCCTTCAAAGTGCCACCTCACCATGACATGTGGAACAGTCATCGCTTGACACTTGGACCCCCCCATGTGGAATTATGCGTCATACACATCATCTTAGGGTGTAGGCTCATCCATTCAGTCCTGAACACATGTCCATTGTGCATAGGCTAGGTGATAACATTCTTCCTTGCTCCAAGCTTGTGATGGGTGGTTGGAACCCCTCCCCATGAACCTTTCCCCATTGGGGTACCAGCCACCAAGCCTCACTGGCACCTCATCCCTTCTATCAAATTTCCCCTGATACCCGATTTCCTAAGACATTGGCCCACCGGGGTATTGGGATACCGAGGCTCTCCCAAATGAAAACCAAACGCAACAACTTCCTATGGTTTCGGTAATTCGATACCTAGGGAATTGGTCTCCCTCTTGAGCTTTAATTACTATATCAATGGTCAAGATCCCTCTGGTTGTAGATCTAACGGTTGAGGTTTAAATAGCTTGCCCAAATGTTCTATCTGACATGGGCCCGCACTCAACTCCACCTTAAACTAAACGTTCACAAGTGTCAACCCCGTGACATGTAGCATCCATGCTAACATAGTACATCACCATGAGTTCATCTCCTACACACATAAAAAGGATTTGGAACCCCCACTCGATAACCCTACCCTACTGGGTGTCAACACATCGGGGGATATAAAACTTACTCCAAACAAACTCTCGGTACTTGGGGATTACGAAGTCCCGATTAACCATGAAATCTAACCGCTAAGTCGAAGTTTCTAGGCTCGGTTGGACGGTTAGGATTAATCACCCTAGCGATCTGATAGTTATTGTTCCTTCAATGATTACACAAGGAATCAAATAGGTGTTAGTTTGGGTACTTGAGCATCACATATTTCGATGCCCATGTTGCTCTTATCTATCCACCACAACAAAAATAATCCTATGGAAATAACACCAAGTCAATGAGTCACTCTTCCAGAACCATTCTCTGTTGAATGGAAGGAATAAAACATAGATTTTGTCGACCCTCTCTAGCCTTCTACACACAGGCCAAGAGTAAGTACAACGCTTCATTCCATCCATAAAATGTTAATTGTTTTACACAAATTTGTTTCCTCCTTTTCCAAAACACCCAATACAACAATATATATACAGCAAGAAAGACTCAAGTTCATCTTCTTTAACTTAGAACAATGTAGGAGGTTCAAGTGTTCACGTGTACAGGACAAGTACAGTTCTACATAGTCTACAATTTATCACCAAAACAACCTGTCACAAGTGGTAACTCCCCTTTCAGGAATGTCTTAAGGCCTGATAACTAAACTTTGGACATGACACTTCCCAATTTCAGTCTACAGCTTCAGTAAGGTAAGAAATAACAATCATAACATAGAAAATCAACATTTTCATCTTCACATGTTCTGTGAAGACTTTAATTATTCAGTCTTCACTATTAACACCTAAAATGTATATTCATACACAATCACATCACCAAAACATGTATTCCAACCATGAAATCATTAGCAAGCATCCATAAATACATTTACAAGAAATCATTCATTCTTTTATTCACTATACGGAGTATATATTTACTTATCTGAAGGTTAGATAGTGTTGGAAACTATTGAAGGGTGTGCCACTTTCTACCTAACCATAGGCACATCTGCACTACTTGTTTCTATAGCTGGCCACCCCCTAGCCAAAGTATTATGGCATGAGAGAAACTTCTTCTTTTTCTCAGCAAAAATCGAGAGATGAAGGTTACTCTCATTCTCCCACAGGAACCTAGCAATCGAGTCTTGAATCCACCAAGAAAGGGGGGTTGATGTCATTTCTCACTCAATCACTAAAATTTCTACATCCTCGTTTATCAACTTGATTTGAAGACACTATCAAATGGTTCCTATACCCAGAACAATATATTTTCTCAGTTCTCCTTCAAACTAGAGGAGCTTCACACACACTTCTTCAGATATTGGTCCTCATACCCATTCGTGTACATGCTCCCTTCTGTCCTCCTTTGTGCCCATAATTTTTCCTCTTTTCTTTCCTTCCTCATCAATATTTTGTGGGTCAAATCAGAAAACTTACATATGGGTACTTTGCCCATCCTCTCATTGACTCTTGAGGAATATTTCCCAACTACCAACTTGACTAGTAAATAAATTCTTCAGGACAGACGACAGTTCTGGGTTTGAGAATTTTTAAATCCAACAGAGTAATGCCTAGAAAGGGTCATCTCAAACTATAATGGTTCCCCTTCATTATTCCCTCTCATGGAAACATAATCTGTATAGGCAACACCTTCAGCAATGATTCAACAATTTTCATTTTATTTAATAACATAAATATTCACATTAATATCTTTAGCAAAGGTTCATCATTTCCCAAAATCTACACATAACAAATATGTCCATAGTCTTTTAGCAATACTATAATTATATTTACAATATGGGGGAAACAAGGGTATTACATAAGGTTTAGCACAGTCCCTAGCCAAACCCTTGGCCAAAAAGGCGTCCCCTTGAAGACAATAACTTTTGTGATACCAAAAGTAAGTTTTAAACATTTTACATTAATGCAATGCACACAGAGATTCTTAACACGGAAAAGAAAAAAATTACAATCACACATATACACAAAGATTTACTTTGGAAATCCAACCAAGAAAACCAAGAACCTGTTTTAGAGACACACCTATAATTATATTCATCATCCAACTTCATTGTTTTCAATACAATATATAGGATGTCGCAGGATTAAAAAAAAAAACCATTGACCTAGATTGGATTACAACCTTAATTCCTTAACCATAATCAAAAAACCATGCACCAATAAACTGCCAAAGGAGAAAATCAGCCCAAAATTTTGGAAAATAAACCCCCAAGAGAATTTTTTCTAGGGAAATGGGGGGACCCACAATCGTGCAAAGAATATAACACATACCCAACAGACTACTCATTGTTGAGTTTGATGTAGATCTCTAAAATAGTGTGGGAGTACCACCATGCTTGGGAAAGTCCTTCTAAGTGGTTGCTTGTAAGAAATAAGAATTGATCTTCAGTCATAACAAGCTAGGTTTGAAAATAAGTCATTAGGTTGCAGATCTAGGAATCAAAAACACTTCAATGCATTTGTCCACCATATTTTAGCAAGGAGATTCTGGTATCTAGCTATAAGGTAGAAGTGGATTCCCTAGGTTGATGACATAGAGATTCAATAAGGTAACTGGCCAATTCCTGAACTACAATAATGAGGTTGGAGTTGTCCTCATTTGAAAAATGGAGGCATGATGGGAGAGAAATTCCTAAATAACAAAGTATTATTGTGAAGACATGAAAATGTAATCCTAGGCTAAAGTGTTTTCTAGGTTGAACGCCAAAGACATTGAGGTGCCTAAAAAAGAGTGGTGAAGAGAGAGGATGCAATATAGAGGATATATAGAGGGTGGATACAACACAAGAGATGATTTTGGGTGGTAAGGAAGCCTCCAAAAATTCAAAAATTAGGTAGATATAGGTGGGTGTTGGCCTTAGGGAACTGGAGTTATGAATGGGTATGTTGAATATAGATTTTCTAGGTGCAACCAATGGCCAAGATAACCAACAAAAGATGAGATTTTTTGGGGTGTAGGATAGACCTCAAGAAACCCAAATCTTGAGAAGAGTTGAATATGATGTGTGGGGTAAGAGGGAAGTCTCCAAAACACTCAGTATTGAATGAAAGGAGAGAGCCTAGATCAACTACAATAATACCAAATGGTAGGGAACAGATCTAAACTAGTAATGAAAACCAAGAACAATAGAAAAAGAAGAAGAAAAAGGGGAACTCGGTGTTGGATTTACTTCACATACACCTAGGATTTATTTTTCCTAAGGTCCTAAGGTTTTTCCTATGTTTATTAGTCATTATTCAGTCTCCTAAAATTTAGGGGAAAATATTCCACCTGAAGAATATTCTCTTCAGTTTGACTAGTTGAGTTGACTCTAGATGTTGCATTGGTTTTGTCACCATGAAACATTGGGATCATCACCATGATAATGTGCATTATCCTTGGTTTCATCACCATACTGGTGCATTACCCTTGATTCCTTGATCTAATCCTCACTACACTATGTTTCAGTCAGTTAACTAAAGACCAGTTGACTAGTTAACTCAGCTAGGGGGTAGTTCACTCTCATAACTGCCTGAGAGACTAGACTAGATGGAAGTTCACTCTCGTAACTGTTGGTGTGTGTCCAAATCACTCTAGACCACCACTATGGCGCATTGGTTCTTCTCTAGTGCGCATTGATTGAATTATACAGAGTATATCATGTGTAAATTATTCATTATTCATTACGGTTAGTGAGAATTCTTCCATTATTTCTCTCTTGCTTATTCTTTCTCGATTTATCTCTGCAAATGTGTGTGGTATTTTCTATCTAGATCTATTATAGGTAGGTTCAACACATTTACATGGTATCAGAGCTGACGGACTTCTAAGAAAAGATACACCAAATTATTTTTCCAGGTACCAAAGATTGAAGACATCGGAAATATGGAATTCCCAAAAGAATTCATTCTTACACCTTACAATTACTTTGCATGGAAGGAGAGAATAATGATTCATCTTTGAACCAGAGGATTGTACAATTTAATATTGAATACAGATACAGAACCGACATCATCCATAGAAAAATCCAAGTATTTAAATCAAATGGATGAAGATTCAGAACAATTTGCAGTCTTATTTCTCTCGATATCCTTTTTCACAGATCTTCTTGTAAAACCCACAATGAATCATGCACCACCTTGGAAGTGATCTTTGTAAAACATGATGAGATGAGGGGACACATGCTGGAGGTGGAATTTCTCACACTGGATCCAAAAATCTTCGACAATATCCAAGATTTATTTACAAAATTCAAGGATTTACTGTCGCAACTCAAAGCTTGCGGGATTGATAAATCTAAGGAGGAGAAACAAATGGTTCTCACCATTCTCTCCAAACTTGGTCCTGAATTATTTGTGTTCGTATCCACATTCCATTCTGTAAAATTCACCTCTGGAGCCACCTGGAAGATGACTTCTCTTGAGGACTTTATCGAATCCCTAACACAAGAGAAAACCAAGCTCATCAACATGGGAAAAATCAAAGGCCCAAAGGTGCATGCACTTACTATGAAATATGGCAGCCATCAATATCAGAAATATAAAGATAAAGACAAAATGAAATCTCATGCACCTCCGAAGAAGGAAGGGTACTCAAAACCCTTCATCGATGCCTACGTATCCAAAGGTTGAAAGGGAAGAAAAGGGGAGAAATGCACGTACTGCCATAAAGGAGTCCATCTAGAATCCACATGCATGTAGAAAAAAATATATCAAATGACTCAAATAATTCATCAAAACAACCTTGGATATCACATCCCAGAGGGTGCCAAGAAGAAGAAGCCAGAAGATCAGAATGCCAAGAAAGGCAATTCTAGCCATGCCTTGATTTCCATCAACTCCTCTCCTGATGCTTGGATCATAGATTCAGGAGAATCAAATAACATGGCTTCCACAAAAGCATTATATTCTTCATTTGATGCATGCAAAGGTCCTCCTATTATGATGGGGGACAATTCTCCAGTCGAGGTCACCGAAAAAGGAAGGATTGAACTCACCAACGGAAGCTTCGAGAATGTGTTGCACATTTCCAAAATTTCTGTCAATCTTCTCTCCGTGTATCAGATAACGAATTCAGGCACCAGAAATAAAGCCATATGCACACCAAATGCAGTGGACATCTATGACATGCAAACCAATTCCAAGGTTGCTACCGATGAGGTAAATCATCAATCTAGATTGTATACCTTTTCTGAATTTATTGAACCAGATTATGATTTACTGCTTACCCATACTGATGAAAGTAGTAGGATATGGCACGAAAGGTTCAGACATTTGAATTTCAGATATATGCAACAAATTAGCAATAAAAGATTGGTTGATGGTCTACCAGACATCCATTTCTCCAAAGGAGTTTGTGAGGGATGTGTTCTTGGAAAACACCCTCAAGAGAAATTCGACAAAGGAGAGACTCAAAGAGCTTCCTCTCCTTTAGATCTGATCCACAGTGACCTCATGGTTCCTTTTCCGCATCCATCTATCAGAAAAGCGAGGTTTGTTCTCATTTTTTTTTATGATTTCTCACGTTTCACATGGATTTACTTTCTCAGGCAAAAATATGAGGTCTTTCAACACCTCAAATATTTCAAAGCCCTGGTTGAGATAGTCTGGAAAGAAAATCAAAGTCCTATGAACTAATAATGGGGGAGAGTATGTCAATCATGAGATCCATAATCTTTTCCATGAGGCAGGGATTCAATTGCAGCACACAGTTCCTTATACTCCACAGCAAAATGGAGTTGCTAAGCGGAAAAACAAGTCTCTAAAAGAGATGGCATCTTTCATGTTACATGCAAAGTCACTACCACAGAGACTATGGGCCGAAGCACTTAATTGTGCAACATGCATCCAAAACATATATCCCCATATATTTTTCAAGGATAAGACCCCCTACGAGGCTTGGAGCGGCCTCAAATCGGAAGTGACCCACTTTCATATTTTCGGTTCACGTGCATGGGCCTGAATTCCCTCTGAAAAGAGGAAGGCACTTGATCTAGAGAGCATTGATTGTATTTTTGTTGGATACCCTGATGGTGTGAAGGGATACAGACTTATTGATCTTTCCTCAGACCGGCTCATCATTGAGCAAAGTGTCCAATTCAAGGAAAGTGTCTCGCATGTACCTCCGCAGCCACATGCAGACTGTTGATTTGTGTACCTTGGGAGGTGTTCCCCATGTGTTATCCCTTCTTAGCACATGTGGGAAAGACATTTGGCTCTTTGTCCTATGTACTTTATGTTCTATTTTGTACTTGACTTTGGTTAAAGTGCAAAATGTCACTTTTTGGTAAAGTGAACATTAAATCACACTTTT
>JASDQU010686878.1:13313-28857 GCA_032191745.1 Picea mariana | reverse complement strand
TTATTCAGTCTCCTAAATTTTAGGGGAGAATATTCCACTTGGAGAATATTCTCTTAAGTTGACACTTCAGTTTGACTAGTTGAGTTGAGTCTAGATGTTGCATTGGTTTTGTCACCATGAAACATTAGGATCATCACCATGCTAATGTGCATTAGCCTTGGTTTCATCACCAAACTGGCGCATTACCCTTGATTCCTTGATCTACTCCTCACTACACTTTGTTTCAGTCAGTTACCTGAAGACTGGTTGACTAGTTAACTCAGCTAGGTGGTAGTTCACTCCCGTAACTTCCTGAGAAACTAGACTAGGTGGCAGATCACTCCCATAACTGTTGATGTGTGTCCAGGTCACTCTAGACCACCACTATGGCGCATCGTTTCTCCTCTAGTGTGCATTGATTGAGTTATACAGAGTATATCATATGTAAATTATTCATTATTCATTACGGTTAATGAGAATTCTTCCATTCTTTCTCTCTTGCTTCTTCTTTCTCGATTTATCTCTGCAAATGTATGTGGTATTTTCCAGCTAGATCTATTCTATGCACGTTCAACACATTTACACTTAGAACATAATGCTCAGTTTATTCACTTGTTTGAAGGCCTCCTTATAGTTTTACAATAGGTCCACTTTAAAATAATTGTCAAACAAAAATAATAAGCTAAAATACACGCACTTCGAAAACACTAAAAAAAACAATAAATATTACAATACACGCAACTCGAAATCTTCAAGGATGAAACTAACTACTAATTTAATTATGTTATAATTTTGGAAATGTATCCTCAAAAGATGAGTGTTGCTCGTGATATGCTCTCCTTGGTAAGTGCACTCTCATGTTATGTATAATCATATAAATATAATTAATTTTAAACAAATATATTTTACTTTATCATTAAATTAATAAATATATTAATATAATATAAAAAAAAACTTTTTTAAAAATTGTATTTTAATATTATTAATAAAAAATAATATAAAAATATTTAATTATAAAAAACAATATAAAAAATATCTTGAATTATCTCTCGCCTCTTACATTGATGAGCAAGAGACTCTTTACATAGATGCAATGGAGTAGGATAAAAATAAGTGACCTATTTGGAGGCAATGTAAGTATACCATTACATGTCACATAAATTATTTATGAGAGTTATGATATAAAAAAAAACAAATCTTAAAAGAATAAATCAAGTGTGATTTTCAAATTTTGGTGAAGGATAATAGGGCATTCATGGACACACAATAATATTATCGTGTATGTGATCGTTCATATTTATAGTGTTAATAAATGATTTTATTATTATTATAAGTTGGATTTTATTTTTTCCCAAATAAATGGGAAACTTTATAGTGTTAATAAATGATTTTTTTATTGGGAGCTCTGACAAAATCTAATAGAGGATTCCAGGGATTAGTTCTAGGGTTACAGCTTCAGCAGTGAGAATAATGGTGACCAGAGGGGGAGGGAGTAGGACTCCCTCCTACAAGTAGGTGGTGGTGGAGAGAGGGAAAACTCTATGTGGCGTAGGGTTTAAGGAACCTCTGACAGGGACCTCGGGATCAGGGCCAAAGCACCATAAAGAGGACAACCAAGGAAAAAAAGAACGAGTGGGGGAGGAGACTAGGGAGGCCTGGAGTAGTACACCAGAAACAGAAAAATCAAGTTGGGGAGGAGGGAACAACCCATGCAAACCAAAAATAGCATCAATCCCAAAGGTTATTCTAGAAGATCCCCAGACCCAACTCTTTAGGAATCAGATGAATACACACGCCATGATCTGCAATTTTATGGGCCTGTGGCCTACAAAAAAGACCCTACACAGCTGGATAAAATACCAATGGAAGCTGAGTGGAGAAGTAGACCTCCACCTGGGATCAAAAGGCATTTTTACAGCAGTCTTCATGAACTTAGAAGAAGGAGATAAGATATTTGAGGGGGGACCATATTTCCATGCCTCAGCGGGATTGTACATGTGACCTTGGAAGGAAAATTTCTCCCCAGAAAAGGAGACCTTTAAAAGCGTGCCAGTCTGGCTTAGGATTTACTCCCTCCCGTTGGATTACTGGCTGCCATCCACCTTCGAAGCCATAGGGAACAAGCTGGGGAAATATGTCAAGATGTCTGATGCAACATTAAAAGGGAAGTATACATCCTATGTGAGAATCTAAATAGAGATGGATGTCTCGGGGCCACTCTCGAAGGAAATCAGTTTGGCGTTCAGGGATGAGGAATGGATCCAAAGCATAGACTATGAAAAGATCTCGTTTAGATGTAGAAGGTGTCATGAACACGGGAACCTACTAAGACAATGCTCGTTAAACAAAAAATCAAAATAGGGAAACTCAAAACAACAACAAGATGAGGACGGGTTTGTTAGGACAAACTACAAAGGAAGACGAAATAAGAGACAAGGAAAGCCCCCCACAATGAGCAACCCAGAACTAAGGAATAGATCTGAAGGACGAGGAAATCCAAAACAGGGAGAAGAGGAGGAATAGAAAAGGCAAAAGAAAAGGGATACAAATGAATAGGAAGCAAATAAGACCAAAGAGAGTCAAACTCTCAAGGAAATCACGGGCACAACAAGAGAAAAATCTAAGAAGGCGTCGGAGACACAAATACCCCAATATAGGAGGTCGATGGTGATTCGTAAATGACACCAAGCAACGTTGGAACAGAAGACCCAGACCTAAGATATGTCGTGGAAAGGGAAGGGATAGACCTCCTGAATATACTGGAACAATGGAAAAAGCAAGGAGTCGACAATATACCAATGGAGAAATTGGATCACATCCAATACCTATTCCTTCTGAGGGAGGAAGAAAAAACCAAAGGAATCAAGAGCATGCATGACGAAATAGGAAAATTGGGTATCAAAACAGGAGAAGGTTAGCCACAACACTCACCAAAGCAGGCAAGACGAAAGAAAGGGAGGAAATCAAACAGCATAGCCCTATAGGAATTAGGAGCACTTCTAATCAATTCAGGTAAGATCAAAAAGCTCTTTCCCAATTCCCCCCACATGTTTAAATGAAGGTTATTACTTGGACCATAAGGGGCCTGAACAACCCTATAAAACAACGAATCCTTAAAAATAGACTAAAGATGGAACAACCAGATATATGCTTCATTCAAGAGACAAAATGTAATATGGACATAATGGAAATAATAAGTAATAAGTATTGTAATACGTACAATTTTCTGACTATAGAGAGTCAAAACACGGTGGGAGGAATACTCTCCCTGTGGAACCCACAATTGGTGAATCTATTCTTTGTTGAAGCCACTAGCCACACATTATCTGTAAAAATGCAATTGATAGGGAACACGAAGGAGGTCTTATGTACAAATGTATATGGACCCCGAGTATTGGAGGATAAAAGAAGAATGCTCCTAGACCTATAAAATCTAAAGGAGAGGAACAGTAACATCCATTGGATTTTGGCTGGGGAATTCAACATTATAACTACTATGGCTGAGAAAAAAGGGGGCAACCAGAGATTGGACAGAGATGCGGAAGAGTTCACAACCTTCATTGAAAGAACAGAGCTAGTGGACATCGGGACTAGTAATGGGTAGTTCACCTGGAACAAAAAAATGCATTCACACCACCAGGTGGCCACGAGGCTAGATAGATTCCTAGTCTCGAAATCCATCATTCTGCAGGGTTTAGCATTGGAAGGAAGCATCCTCCCCTAAGGGGGATCAGACCACTCGTCGGTGTGATTAAAGGAAAATTTTTAGACAACACCAAAGAACAAGCCTTTCAGATTCGATAAATTCTGGATCGACCACCCAACCTTCAAGGAGAACATCAAATATTGGTGGCAAGAGGATATCCTAGAACAAGGGACAAAGATGTTTAGACTTCAGAAAAAACTCAAGCACATAAAGCAAAAACTCAAGTGGAATAGAGAAGTTTTTGGAAAAATCGACCAGGAAAAAAATTGATAGAGGTAAGAATGGAAGAGCTACAGGAGCAATGCATCCAAGAAGGATACATCGAGGAGAGGAAAAAAGAGGAGAACCAATTACTCCAGGATTGGGAAGCAATATGTAAGCAAGAAGAGACCTTGTGGAGACACAAATCCAGAATTCGGTGGCTTAAGGAAGGGGAGAGAAATACTAATTTCTTCCACATATCAACTATAGCGAGAAGATATCATAATAGAATTTTGAAGATCCAGGATCAGGATGAGATAGTGAGAGATTCCCACCAGGACATTGAAAACACTATGGTCAAACACTTACAGGGGATATTCAAAGAACCCAACCGGGACAGGACTGAAGCAATCCAGAGAATAGTAAGGCACATCCCTAAGTTGGTAACATAGGAACACAATGCCGACCTTTGCAAACCCATAGCAAAGGAAGATGTAGACCAAGTAATCCATGAGATGCCAAATGGAAAAGCCCCAGGTCCAGATGGCTTCACAATGGAATTTTTTAAAGCTTGTTGGGATGTGGTTAAGCATGATATTTATGGTATAGTGGAGCTCAACCTCAATCCTGAAGGCCCTGAATGTCACGATGATCACTCTGATCCCAAAATAAAATGAAGCCCGAACACCAAACCACTATCAACCGATATCCTTGTGCAATGTTGTGTATAAGATAATTTCAAAAGTAATGGCTAATAGATTGAAACCACTCCTCCCAACTCTGATCTCACAGGAACAGGCAGGCTTCGTGGAGGGGAGGAAGATTCTGGACAACATCATACAATCCCATGAAATAATACATACCTTGAAAAGTAAAAAGAAAGTGGGGATGTTAATCCAGTTGGAATTGGCAAAGGCTTATGACAAAATAAGCTGGCACTATATGGCGAAAATGATGGAAGCATTTGGGTTTGACCAGCACTGGATTAAATGGATCATCAACCTAGTCTCTACAACGAACTTCTCGCTTCTAGTAAATGGAGCTCCAGTCAAGCCATTCTACCCCTCAAGGGGTATAAGACAAGGGGATCATCTATCCCCTTTCATGTTCATTTTAATTATGGAAGGGCTACGCAGGAGCATAAAGAAAACAATGGTTGAAGGTGAAATCAAAGGCCTAAAACCGTTTGAATCTACCCCACCTCAACACACCAACAATTTTTGGATGATACCTTGCTCCATGGAACCCCCATGGTCAAGGAAGAAAAGGCGTACAAAAAAAATTTAGAAGAGTTTGGAGAGGCCTCAGGGGCTGAAATAAACCACTCTAAATCCATGATCTACTTCTTCAACACAAATCCTGCAATCCAAAGGAACTTGGCCAACATATTGGGGTTTGAGCGAAAAACACTCCCAACAAAGTATTTGGGGGTGCTCCTGACGGACAAGGCATGTAGGAACATAACATGGGAAGGAGTCATCAACAAGCTGCAGGCCAGGGTTAAGAATTGGACTTACATAACTCTAAACCTAGCAGGATGGTTAATCCTTACTAAAGTGATCCTACAAGCAATCTTGATGTATCTTATGTCAGTGTTTCCGGCTCTAAAAGGAATCCTACAAAAAATTAGAGTAATCTAGAGAGACTTCCTATGGAGAGGAGTTGAGGAAAAACAAAATGGGCCTTGGTGGCGTGGGACAAAGTGTGCAGACCAAAGAACAAAGGGGGCCTTGGATTACAAGACCCACAGGTAACCAACGAGGCATACAGGGAAAAACTGTGGTGGAGATGGATAAATGAAAGCTCGGTGCCATGAGTTAAATTATGGAAATAAAAATACGCCCTAGAAGTCAAACCCCAGGAGAGGATCAGGTTCATGGGCACAAGGAAAGGTAAGCCATCTGGAATCTTACCTGGAGTAATAAAAATTGGATACAGAGTCACGTCTTTTGGGAAATTAGGAATGCGATAACAACAAGATTCTGGGAGGATTCTTGGAAATAGGAACCCAGAATGGAAAACCAAGACAGAGAGGCTATCAAGCAAGAGATGATTCAGAAAGGAAAAATGAAATTCCATCAGTACTGCAAACAGAGGGAGGAGAATTCCAGATGGAGAATTTCAGACAAAATCAATCCACAAAATAGAGCTCAGCGAGACCCGGTGATGAATGAGATTGAGGAGGAATTGGGTAAAAGGAAAATTGGGGTCTCGGAAGAGGAGGACCAATTAAGGTGGGGAAGGAAAAATGGAGGGGAATTCAATCTAAAATAGGCCCAGTACTACATAGTAGGATAGGACCATGAAAACCCAGAACCACACTGGGAGAGGATCTGGAAGGGACCCCAATGGCCAAAGATTAAATTGTTTGAATGGCTAATCCTACACAAGAATATACTGAGCTAGGAGAACCTAACAAAAACATGATTCATTGGACCCTCACGGTGTCATATGTGTGAGGTCTAGGAAGAATCGACGGATCATCTACTAGACGATTGCAACTATACAGCTGAGATCTGGGATTGGGTGGCCTTTATTTACCGCCAGTCAAATAGGGTAAGGGGGGGTATCAAAGCCACAATCAAAAACTGGAAGGAGAGGTATCGCGATAATGCGGTAGTGAACCTATGTTGGGGTCTAACGTCGGGGATGGTAATATGGACGATTTGGAAAGAACAAAACAAGAGAATCTTTAAGAATGAAATCCAACCGACCTCGAGCATAAAGGACATTATCATAACTCAAATAAGAGAAACAGTACAAAGCCTTAACCTTAGCAATTTGAAAAACTAAAACAGAGGCCAAGACTTACGAATTTTGGAATTCTTCTATTTGAAAGAGTGGAACTTTAACATACCTATGGTCTGAGATCCGCAGATCCAGACAGGAGTCAATAACTGGGTTCCTCCTCCGACAGGATTCATTAAGTTGAATTTTGACGGGGTGGCGAAAGGCAATCTGGGGGTGGCAGGAGCTAGTGGGGTAATAAGAGACAGTGGAGGGACCATCTTATGCCAGTATGCTGGGAGCATAGGAAATTCCACAAATAATGCAGCGGAGTTTGGAGCTCTGGAACTTGGCCTGGAAATTCTACGTAGAGAGGGCATGGTGAATGTCATCATGGAAGGTGATTCAAAACTAGTTGTCAACATTGCAAAGAAAATCCAGTATGGAACCAAGGTGGGAAAGGCACAAAGGAATTGACGTCTAGCGCATTCCCTTCAAAAAATCAAGGAACACCTACAAACCCTGAACACGATAGAGTTTAGATGGATTCGTAGGTCGGCGAATGTGCTAGTGGATAGGCTAGCCAACGAAGGAGTAAACAGGGAGGGACATGAACTAGATGAGGTTTGGTCCAGAATCCAAAGGGGGAAACTCAGATCAGAATGCATACACTTGGTGGAACGAGATCATGGTGGCAACTTTAGAGACGATGGTCACATCGAGGATGACGTGGGGCTCCTCGAACTGGCATGGGACCCAGAAGTCGTATGATAGTCATAACACCTAGCCCCCAGTTATCATGTGGGAACACAACAGGAAGTAAGTGGGAAGACGGAAGGAAGTACTGAACATCAACGAGTTTAGAGGTGATAGTAAGGGAGAGAGGCCAAGTAGAAATCCATAAATTCATGATGATTTAAGGGGTGTGGATATGGTGATAACCAAGGGAGGATCATCAACCTCCAGGACAATTACGGGACCAAGAGCGTCTAGATACAGTGCAAGCAAGGACAGAAGCAAGGATCGGGGAAGATATCATAACATAATGGCCTGCCCGACCTTACCAGCCAATAAACAAGGTCGAGATCACCACCTCAGGCTAAAATTAGTAGGAGGTACAGGCCCTCAGAAGAGGGAATGTTATAAGAAGAAGAGTTGCAGACAAGGCTACAACCAGAAGGTGTTATCCAGTAGTGAAAAATATAGTCTCAAGAGCAGGCTAGTTAAGAAGAGACACAGAGTGGGGCACTGGGAGAAAGGGAAAAGTAGAGAATCGGGTAGGCATAGAGACATGGCACTCTTGAAACATACCCAGAGAAAGAGAAACCCCCAAGGGAAGGATACCCCTGAAAGCTCGAGGCGTTTGACTAGAATTGAGCAGGTTGCGAGAGAGGCAGAGAACACGTTCCATACGATGGTCTCACTAAGAGGGAAGGAAACAATAAATAAGTGGGAGGAAGAAATCAAGGAGGAGCGAAGCGGTAAAGAGTAGGGGGAGATTGCGCAAGAGGTAGACTGGATAACATGTCTGGGGGCTACCCATCCCAGGGAGAGCCTCTATCATAGAACGGTGGAGACAGCATGGTTCACCAAAATTTTCATAGGGAAAGTAAAGTCTGATCGGGAGGAGGCACACAAGGAATACCACCGGGAGATTAAAACTATGTTGGACAAAATTCATCATCGTATCAGCGGGCCGGAAACTACTGTCAAGCTGTTAGTGGAGGTTGAAAACGACCAGAAAAGTAAACAAGAGTGGTTGGATATGCAATTCCATATGTACCTGAGATACGTCCACCATATGGACATAACACCTACGGATGGCCAAGGAGGACTGGCTCATATTAGAAGAACCAGAATAGTCTCCCCAAAGGAGGACAACAAAGGCCAAGTGGGTGGGGTGACGAACCACTTCCAAGTGCTCTAGCGACTTTTAGTATTATGCATGTAATGTATTTTGTCTTTAATGGAAGTCTTGCCTAGGAAGTAGTAGGGTGTAGTATAAAATGTGGTAGGATTTGGTAGTATCAGTTGAGCGGTTAGTTAGCTCCATATTTTTTGGCTATGCTTCTCATACTTTAAAAAGGGAGGTCTGGTCTGGTTTCCAATTTTGGCAGACCAGTTACCTCTAGGATTTTTATTAAAAACTAGCAGTAAGGGTCCCCTGGTCTGGTTTCCTTTAGGAAGACCAGGATCCCCATTTTGTATCATATTTTCTATAGTAATATAGCGTTCTACTATGATTTACAAAAAAAAATATATGATTTTTTTTATTATTATAAGTTGGATTTTATTTTTTCCCAAATAAATGGAAACCATATTTTTTTTTAGTTGAATTATAAATCAAATTTATAGGCTAAGTTTATTTGCAACATTTTTTTTTTAATTTCAATTTTATCATTAACATTAAATAAATTTTATGGCTCTTTTACTATTTTAATAATTTTTCATAATGGTTGAATTTTTTTTTCCACATCTTTTAACCTTAATTTTTAATCCTATAAATATCCATTCAAGCACTCTTTTCTATTATTATTTCAGCATTATTTTTCATTGATGATGGGTGGATAATGAGTGGAATGTCCACTCCAAACATTGGACATTTCAATATTTTATACCATAGTTACGAAATCCGACCATATTGGCTCAAAGAATTCGAAAATTCGCTAATTAGGTTCGGTTCCCGTATTGATACACCAAATCGAATTCGATACTGGTAATTTTTTCAGTGAAATTGTAAACCATCATGATTAGCATTTTAAGGTGAAGACATGGAGCTTCGGACACCACAAAAGAACGCTTCAACCAATTGAATCCATGATCACAAAATTTCAATCAACCAATCAATAGTTACAAAACTCAATCAATCAACCAATCGATAGTTACAAAACTCAATCAATCAACTGAAAGTCACAACATCCCAAAAACTCAATTGACTAGCAAATGATATGTTTATGTTTCTACTAAGAACGCTCAATCAATCGGCAGTCACAAAATCTCAATCAACCAGTAAGTGTTATGTTTGTTTCTGAACGCTTTGTTTCTGGTAAGAATGCACATAAAAAGTCTTGGAAGAAAAAAACATCCACAACTAAAACACACTTGTTTTGGGGAGTAAATGTACAATGGGAAAGTATTTTATCTTCAATATAACATAGCTTCTTGCATATATTAATAGTGAAAATGATGAAAGGATTTTGAGTTTATTTACCATGTTTTTCCTATTTATTGATATTGCAATCGCAGTTTTATATTGTAAATCAGAATATACTTTAATTTAATATAGAATTCGCAATCTTACTTTTATAGTAGGAGAGGTTACCTTGGTTTCAGTGAATCTAGTTCAATTTTACAAGTATTAGTATTAGTTGTGGGATCATCTTTCACATCCACACATCATATGAATGAGGATGATGTGATTCCTCTGGAGATGATTGAAAGTAATTTTTGAGGAGGTTTTGAGTTGAATTTTATGATTATCAATTTAAATTTTCTAAAATTTTGAAAAAATAATATGTTTTATTATTTGTAAGATGTATCCTTTTGAATTGTTTCGTATTGGATTTTAGGCAGTTAATTTTTTTCTATATTGAATCAAATTTGAATTCGAATTTGAACTTGGTAACTATGTTTTATACATAGTTTATCTCATTTTATCTCAGAAAACTATAAAAATGACTAGCAACGGTCTAGGTCAAGTATCAATTACACTACAACTTTGTTGGATTCAACAACCTTAATAGTAGAGAAATGGTTTCCATTATCAAGAAATGGGTAGCCTATCAATTTACTCATTACAGTTTATGTAACTCCTCCCACAACTACTCCTTATTTGCTTTGGTCTGTTAGGTCACATTGCTTTGAAAGAAAATTCCAATTTCTGGAATGTATCCGAAGAATTAAGAGAGATAGTGATTTTATTTGTTTTTATTTGCTTGGCATACTAATGGAAAAACCATATATGGGATGTTTCCTTAGATCTAAAGAAGTAAGTTTGTGAGGATTACCTAATCTAAGGAAGAAACCGATATTACATGTTGGCAGTGCACAACTGATTCAGGAAATACATGTTCGAATCTTGAATGGAGGATTTATGATAAATAAGATCAATGTTGGAGAAAATTATGGATCATAATTGTGTGTGGAGTTTTGAAACATCCAACGCTTCAAGTGGACACTCCACCCATCATCAAGGACATGAGAAGTTGTTAGGTTGTAAAAGAGTGTTGAGGTTGTAAATATAAATGAATAAAGGACATTTATTGTTAACGAATTGAAAATGGTCGTTGACATTAGGTAATTAATAAAGCTAAGATAATGAGGTTATTAAGAATAGAGAGAGAGAAA
This sequence comes from Picea mariana, assembly GCA_032191745.1. NCBI lineage: Eukaryota > Viridiplantae > Streptophyta > Pinopsida > Pinales > Pinaceae > Picea > Picea mariana. Next base: position 17,897 of record JASDQU010686878.1, on the reverse strand, counting down.
TAATTAAATTGTTTCAAGAATCAATAAATTCAAGATAAGGGGGGGAACAAGGTTAAAGAGACAGAGGAGTGGAGTAGAGTTGAAGGAGTGGAGTAGATCTGATAACTAAAATTTATGGTTGAAAAGGTTTTGTTGGGGAAGATAAATGGCGTATAGGAAGAGGAACAACAAAAAGGGCATAATCCTTCACCCGTAGATTTAGTAGTAAGGGATACCACTGTAAAAATTTCTAAAACAACCAAGCTAGTACATGGTTTTAACATGCACACAATGAAATTAATTATTTATATATAAAAAGATTATAAAATATTAATGATGATAATATAATTTTTTGTTTTTATTTTAAAAAAACTCAATTGAATAAATTAATAATTTTATAATATGGTAAGATTTATTTATATATAAAATATTTTGAGTTGTTATTGTAATAATTTATTTTCAAAATTTATAAAAAAATATGTTTTTTTTTCCTATCAAAAGCAAATTCAACTATCTATCTAGTCTTTTTTTATACAATCTCAAGATTTCAATGTACAGCCACACTATCAACTGTAGAAAAAACTTGGCCACTTGAAATAACTTGTTGGTGGACAAATCTTTGCTATGAGAATGGTAGTCCATAAGGCCACAAACTTCCACTCCTACAAGATGCATCTAGGCTCTCAGTCTTGGGTTGTTAACTTGTTTTCTTATATCCAAGGAAAACGAGTTTTTAGCCAGTCAAAAGCAATTTTAGATAATACTCCAGTGTCTATTTTCATCACTATAGCTACAATAATAAGGTCATATACCATCAAGTAACATTTAATCTTAATATCATACAATTACGATATAACTTCTTACATAAAAAGGGACCTTGAATTGATGGGGGTTAGTATAGATGGCGTTAGGGTTTCTGCAATGGTAGAGCTAGGGTTTCTCTAATTTAATGAGGATAGGATTTTGTATTGATGGATAGCCTCGTACTTTTTTTCCATGAAAAAAATTAGCTCAATTTTATATATAATATAAAATCATTTTACAATAAGACGATTCTGCAGTGGGAATTATACTGTAATCGATGCTCTAGCAGAGAGTCAATCAATGCAGTCGGAACAGGAGATGAGTAAAATCGTCCCAGAATCCTCCATACGCCCAACCCTCGAGCAAAATGAGTGTAGTAAAAAGCGGACAAGACGCCCAATGGCCTGTTGGAATCAAGGAATGACTGTTTATTTCAGAAGAAGATGGCCGCAGACATGATCAGAAAATGTCAAGGACGGTAATAGGACTCTCGATCCCATTTTCACAGTGGTAGATCAAGATTTTACCTCCCATCTCGGAAAGATATCTCTTTGAAAGAGCGTCAGCTTCATGATTAAAAGATCTTGGGAAGTGCTGACAGTTTAAACTTGTGAAACTTGTTGAAAGGTCCAGCGTCTTTTTTTTCTAGCCCTCAATCTGGACAGAGTGAAGCTCTGTTTTTTTATTGATCCAGTCCATGATGACGCTTGAATCTCCACGGACCAGAAGATGAGAGATGGAACAAGAGGAGGCTAACGAGAGGGAATCCCAAAGTCCCATAAGCTCTGCTTTGATATTTGATCCCGAACCACAGTTGAGAAACCATTTGGTAATTCTCGACTGATGAGACTTGAAGAAACCCCCAGCCCCGCAGCAAAGTCCAGTAGACAGGGCAGCACCGTCAAAAAAAGAAAGGGTGTATCCCTCCGGCAATCTCAGATCGATGTCTTTAATAAGGACAGGCTTGACTGTAGAAGGCTGCCAGCTGAACAAGGCGAGTACTCTGAAGATCACTGCTTTTGTGGAAGGAGCCCGGTCTTCGAACAGAGCATAATTTCTTTCGATCCAAAGGTTCCAACAGACGTGGGCAGCCAGGTTGTTCGGAAGGAGGCGATTTGAAATCCACTTAATGAAACAATCAGAGACTGTTCTCCCGCTCCAGGACGTGTGAAGTTTAAGGTGAGAGAGCAAAAAGAGCCAAACCTCCCTCGAGAAATCACAGTGTATTAATAAATGATGAATGTCTTCCTGGGCGTGACGGAAGAGGGGACAGATTCTGGGCCCCTCCCATACTCTCCTTCGAAGCGAATCCCAAGTTTGAACTTTATCTTTTCCGGCAAGCCAGGCAAACAATTTAAATTTCAAGGGAACCTTCCAGCACCAGATCTGTTGGAACTAAGAGGATAAAGACTCGGGACGAAAATGGGAGAAGAGGGCCTCATAGAGATTCTTAATAGTGAGGAGACCAGAGGCATCCCCACCAGTCCACATGAGAGCATCAGGATAGCCTCGTACTTGGCCTCGATCCCACTCACCCTGACATTGATGTCCAACTGGTGCACTATTTGTAGGACTCCTTATCGAAGGATTGCATTTTTTTTAGTCAAGAGCAAGTGCATAATCAGTCCTCCAGCTCAAATATTCACCACAATAATAGCCCGAGGTCATATCTTATCACCATGAAGGATTTGGGAAATATTCTTCTGTGATTCTTTGACACTGCCTTGCATGGAGTGGCACGCTTATGATCTCTGACTATGGATATATCCTCACAATTTTGGGCCTCTAATGTGCCTCATTATGAGAATACTAATGTGGAAACCTGGAATAACAATATCTAGTCTTTTCAACAGTATTTGGTAGGAGGTCTTCCCTCAGATCTTGGTGGAACAAACTTTTCACTCTCTGCTCAGGGTGGTGGATTCAATGACTCTGGTCTAAGGGTTGGAAGAGTTGTGTGGCCCTGCTCCCATCTTAGTATCGCAACAAGAAGGATGTAAGAGGCAGGGGAAAACCATTATATCTAGAGGGAGAAATATCTCATTGGTGGTTGGGAAGGACATTCCTATTAACCAAGTCAGATACTTACTACACAAAACCCTAGTTGGGAATATTTTTGGTCGGAGAACTAACGTGACCCATTTATGCTATTGGGTTCAACAGAATTGGGTGTCAATCCTGGGTTATGGTCCTATTAGTAATTTCCTATCAAGGGGGTGGTATGGATTCATTTTTCAGAGTGAGGAGGACTCCAAAACAGTGTTGCCTCTGAGGTGGTTTCTGGACCATAGCATGTTAGGTCTTAAACCCTGACATCCTCTTTTTGATGCAAGGATGAATTTCGATTTGAGTATTCCTATTTAGGTCAAGCTGCCAAATCTTCCATTGGAGTTGTGGAATGAGGAAGGGTTTGAATTTATTGGAAACTCCATCAGTTCATATATTGTGGGAGATTTTGGTTGTTTGGAGAATTGGTGGCATAGATCCTGGTTGATATCGACACCAGGTAGGGATTATTTGAATCCCTTCAAATTGTTAACAGTAATAAGTATTATACTCAGACCTTGGACTATTTGTATGTTCCTTTTTGTTGTTATAGATGTCATGCAGTGGGACATATGATGGTGGAGTGCCCCTATCCTCTCATTCCTCGTCACGGGGAGGTGAAATTTCATAGTGATGAAATAATTCATAAGGTGAATGTTGAGTGTTGTAAGGATGGCATTAGTTAGACTAATATCAAAAGACTCTCTGCAAATGACTTGGTCAGATCACGGGTTCCTCCTACTGTTCCCCAGAAATAAAGTAGGGCGTAGATGAATGAAGGGAGATGCATCCCCCCAGGGGTCAATTTCTCATAGTACAATATTGGACTTATTATTGGTGATAACTTGTTGTCCATTGTTCTAGGTTTTTCAAAGGTGGAGTAGTTCGAGCTTTCACAAAAGGATATTTTCGAGGAATTGGAGATAACGACAAATCAATGGGAAAATATGGAAAGGTTACGGGAATCTACTATTGGCTCTACAGTGATATCAAGTAAGAATATATATCCTTCTAGTTCAGTTCCTCCTTGCTCTTTCAATGGCATGGATACTCTTCCCTCATCATCACTTTCCCCTACCAATTTAAGACAAGGGACTATTCATGGGAGGGTTCCTTTGGATTCATTATTTAGTCTGTCGGATAATACTAGACTTTCCCTCCCTGGAGTGCCTTTTATTTATGTCCATTGTCCATCTGATTCTTCAACTTCAAGTGGGAGGGAGCCCTACCTCCTTAGACCTTATTCAAATTCTTAGTGGTTAGGGGGGGCAGGGTTGGATAATTTTCTGGATAGGTGTTGGGTATGTGTTATATTCTTTGCACGAGAAGTAGTGTCTGAGTGCCTGCGTTGGGTGCGTAGGGGGGTAAGAGGGGGGGCGCTAGGCCCCCCCTCGGGGGGTGCAGGGGGGTGGAGCCCCCTGCGCGGGGGTTTGGGGGCAGCGCCCCCGAAAAATTTTTTTTTGGGCCAACATATTTTCGCCGGTTTCAAGCCGACATATTTCCAGGATGACATATTTCTGGGACCACATGATATTAGGTGGTTTTCGACACATGGTTTTTTGCCGATGGTTTTCTATTTACGGTTAAGGAATTAGGGTTTTGGACTAATCCAGGTCATTGGGTTAGGTTTTTGGATGCCGCTGGCTCCTATATGTATATTGTATTGTAAACAATGTAACACAATGTGTATCAATATAATATATGTTGGTTTTCCCGGTTTGGGTTTCCAGGTGAAAAATCTCTGTGTAATGTTTG